>CM070021.1:7409944-7612444 GCA_036247105.1 Cirrhinus mrigala
GTAACTAATACTGGCAAGTGATTAAATGATGCAGCCATATTAATTATGCATATGGCATATGCAGAGGGCAGATTGGATGCATTTAGAGAGCAAATGCTTGTAGACTTAAAACAAATCAAAATAGTCTTGATTTATTCAGTAATCTCAACAATAAATCAAACATAATGGCATTTGAGCCCAAAGTTGAAACCAGGAGGCATATTTATTTGTTTTTCCACTTTTTTCACCCTAGCAGACATATGTAGATTTCACTAAACATCACAGATTTCAACACAATTATGACTGGAGAGTGTTTTGGAATGAGGGACTTGAAACTTCTTGATTTAGTTTCGTTTATCTGCCTGAACAATGGCATACTCATCAGTCACGAGTATATCAAAGTTCATCGAATTTCTGCTTTAACAAGGTCCTTAAATATAAAATCATTCAATGTGTTTCAAGTGCAAATGCACATCAAGATCATTATCAGTCTGCCCACTCTGCGTTATCACTGGAGGAAGAATAATCTTATTTCATCACAACCATGTGCACAGCTTACTAAAGAGTATAGATTATTATTCAGTGCACATGGTTTTCTTAACTATATTCATAGATTGCTAAATGGTGGGCACAGATTGCTGTAAGAGTATTCCCAATAAAATCAAATGAGCTCAGTACAGTTCAAGAATTTAAAGAGCCGGTTCAGTTTTAATTAAAGGGGTCATCGGATGCCCATTTTCCACAAGTTGATATGATTCTTTAGGGTCTTAATGAAAAGTCTATAATATACTTTGGTTAAAAATTCTCAATGGTAGTGTAAAAAAACACCCTTTTTACCTTGCCAAAATGAGCTCTGCAAATATCATCTCATTCTGGTCGAGGCTGTTTTAAATGCAAATAAGCTCTGCCTGCCCCGCCCCTCTCTACTCTCTGTGGATTGACGAGCCTGTTTACTTTAGCCGTTTTTAGCCGCTAAACTTGCTAACTACCACGTCATCGCAGGGCGATCGCAAAGATTCATAAAAAAACCCTTATACTCACTTCTGTTGTAAGTGAAGCTGGATCATGAATGATTTGCGCGAACATAGACGGATATATGTAGATCAGGAGGCGCATTCCCTTCACAAACAAACGTAATCCACTGCATCTTCAGCGACTCAGATGTCGGGAGTAAATGACGATCACTATGTTCATTATTACATCCAGCAACACAACACCTCAATCGCTCAGTCAGAGATATTCTTGTCTAATTTACATCCCTGCTCCGCACTGACACAAAGAGGGCGCACTGTTACAACTGATCTAAGGTAAGACGCTCATGTCAATCAACTATCATGGGAGCGGCCTCTGTCGGTGTGACGCCACAACAACAGGCATCTGAGAATGGCTCGATTTGAAAAAGGGGATATTATTTTTACAGATTAATTAAAAACCACTGCATGGATTTTTATCATTATAGGGTAGATGTGTACATACACTGCCAGCACACGTTCAAACAACATGAAAAAGTGAACTTAGCATCTGATGACCCCTTTAAGCAGCATTTGTATAGTTTTCTTCCTATTTTTCTTCTTTTAATTATTTCTCCAGTTTTACAGTTTGTCTGACATGATCATTTGTGCATATGTATGCCCATTTTTGTACACATTGTACTCAAACTAGAACACATGGGAAAGACAGTTTGCATCTCTGATCTCCTTTTGCACTACAAGAAAATGAAACACAAATCCAAAATGTAATAAGTGCCAACTTGGTAAACAAGGTTTTTATGTTATGGCATGTGATCAAGTACAATAGACAACACTGTGTCGGAGTGGCCTACTGGCGTTTCAGTGCTGCCAACAAAACGCATGTGGGAGAGAAAGAAAGAGCACTGAATGGGTGTAAATCTGTTTTTGACTTTCAAGTATACACACTCCAACAACAATCAACTTTGGAATGTGGCCAGTGAATAAATAAATAGCATGTATTAACTGAAATATGCACAGCTAATGATGCCCTCAAAAAGAGTGTAATTTAAGCAAATCACAAGAGGAGAGTTCAAAATGCAAAAACAGCATTTGCATTTAAAAATGTGAAAACATGTTGAGTGAACGGCATTTCACACCTCGTAGCCGTCAGTTGTGAATGTATTCCCAAGCAACTTCCAGATAAAGATAAGAGTCCTCATACAGTTGCTTCAAATTACTACAAACCAGCAACAGATGGTGGAGGGCAGAGCTTGAAAGTACAGTTAATTACACAAATGGTGTTGAGCTTTGCATGACAACAAATGTCAAAAACAAACCTGTTCAAGGCCAGATAGTGAGTGGTTCTGTAAGGGATAATGTACAGTCAGACGGTCATTATCTAAAACTAACCCTGACAGGGTGATTTAGACCCCGATACGAAGCCAAAGGTCTTGTATCACCCTAAAGAGATTCATTTTCTGAAAATGTGGTTAATTACATGGATGCTTACCAAATAAATGGACAAAATGGACATGGAATGTTGATTTAAATAATTTTGAGCTGTGTATTAACACTGAATGTTGGAGATCTTTAAGATTTCATGTTTTCTGACAAAACATAAATAAATAAATTTCACATTTAGTCAGCACCGACAGCCTTGTGGGCAGCATGCTGACATACAGCGCTGTTGTGCTATGGGAGTCCCGAGCTCGAATTCCAGCTCAATAACCTTTTCTGGTCCTGCCCTCTTCTCTCTCTTCCACTTTGCTTCCTGTCAGCTGTGATCTGTCCTATCATAATAAAGGCAAAAATAAATCTTAAAAAAAAAAAAAAAAATCACATTTAATCAGTCACATTTTAGGATAAATGGCAGTGTTCAGTAGTCAGTAACATAACATAGTAACAACACTTGTGAACACAGTCAAAGATAAATTGTTTGACAGAAGGATTTTAAGTAAGGAAAATTGGGGACATCATGAATAATTCACTGCCATTGTGTGAATAACGTAATCATGCAATCCATTAAAAAAAAAAAAAAGTAACTGTAATCTCATTATGAGCATTTTAAAAGTACTTAAGTCAGAAGTACTTCATTTTTGGGATCTGATGATGTAATCCAGATTACATGTAATCAGTTACTACCCAGCACTGCATATATTATCTAGTTTTAATGAACTCTTTTGCTGCAAATTTGCAACAAAATGACATAATGTACAAAATACATTACATATGATAAAACAAAAGTACAAACAGTAAAATTGTGAAAAATATTACAATTACAAATAACCCTTTTCTATTTTAATATATTTCAAAATATAATTTATTTCTGTGAAGCAAAGCTGAATTATCTGCACTATTACTCCAGTCTTCAGTGTCACATGATCTGCTCGAAATCATTCTAATATGCTGATTTGCTGCTTAATTGTATTCCATTTTATTTTATTTATAATCAAAATTATAATAAAATATTATTTTATTATAGTCAAAGTTGAAAACAAGTGTGCCATTTACTTTTTTTTTTTTTTTTGGACTATATGTAAACATTAAAAAAAAAAAAAAAAGTAAATGGCACACTTGTTTTCAACTTTGACTATAATAAAATAATATTTTATTATAATTTTGATTATAAATAAAATAAAATGGAATACAATTAAGCAGCAAATCAGCATATTAGAATAATTTCGAGCAGATCATGTGACACTGAAGACTGGAGTAATAGTGCAGATAATTCAGCTTTGCTGAATTTGCATAAATAAATTGCAAATTCAGCAAATAAAATGCAAATGGAATACAATTAAGCAGCAAATCAGCATATTAGAATGATTTCTGAAGGATCATAAAATCCCCTGCAAAAGTTTGGTTCTTAATTCTGTGCAGGTTTACCTGGATGATCTACGACTGTTTTTTGTTTTGTTTTGTTTTGTGATGCTTGTTCATGAGTGCTTTGTTTGTTCTGAACAGTTAAACTGAGCACTGTTCTTCAGAAAAATCCTCCAGGTCCTTCAGATTCTTTAGTTTTCCAGCATCTTTTGCATATTTGAACCCTTTCCAGCAGTGACTGTATGCTTTTGAAATCCATCTTTTTCAACTGAGGACAACTGAGGGACTTAAACACAACTATTAAAAAAGGTTCAAACATTCACTGAAGCTCCAGAAAGAAACACGATGCATTAGGAGTCGGGGGGTGAAAACTTTTGAACAGGATGAAGATGTCCAATTTATTTTTTTTTATTTTGTTGAAATATCTTTTTTTTTTTTTTTTTCTTTCCATTTAGTACTGCCCCTCGGAAAACAACAGAAGATACTAGCATGTTTTCCGGAAGACAAATTAAGTACAATTTACCTTAATCTTCAAATTTAAAAAGTTTTCATACAAATTATAGAGTCACTGCTGGAAAGGGTTCAAATATGCAAAAGATGCTGGAAAACTGAAGAATATGCAGGACCTGGAGGATTTTTTTTGAAGAACAGTGCTCAGTTTAACTGTTCAGAACAAACAAGGGACTCATGAACAACCATCACAAAACAAAAAACAGTCTTGTGGAATATATGGTAATATCTTCTATGTAAAATATCTTACTCAGGACAGTACTAAATAAAAATAACATGCATTTTGTATGATCTCTTTTATTTTGTTAAAATTATTCACATTTTCACAGATTCTGCAAGGGGTTCCCAAACTTTTGCATGCCACTTTATATTTACATATATTGCAAATGAAACACGTTCGCTGATTTTATCAGGATTCTGACTGTGTAATTGCTCTTCCGATAATTGCACGACCCTACATTAGCTCAATTCAAAAAAACAATGATATACATTCTCCTCGAAAAGCCTGTTGACACTGGAGTTAATAAGTATACTTGTGGGATGTCTTTGATTAATTAATTCGTTCGCTCAATAATTGCATCTCAGCTAAACCCCGCGTGAATGGGGAATTATAAATAACGCTCAACCTTGGAACCTTCAAGTGAAGTTCTTCATGCTCTCATTATTAACAAAGCAAATGTTCACAGAGAGGTGATGATTCAGAGCCAGTGAATGTTTCCTGCAGGTTGACTGTCACGCATCACTCGCTTTGATGTTCCATTGAGGGCTTTGAAAATTTGCTGTGAAGCTGGTGTTAAACACACATATTCTCATATTTCCTTGTCAAACCAAACTGAACACCTAGCAGATGATTAAAGGTGATCTTTACCCTACGCCTCTTAAACTGGGCTTTTTTCCCCACCTCCAATGGCAGACAGCACCAGTGCACAGAGGAGTGTAAACATCCGCACACAGCCAATAGTCTGAATCAATAATGGAGATTTAATTAAAGTGCTATAGAGCGCAGGCCACACCTCTGCAGCACTGAGACTCAGCTGTTATCCCACAGGAAGTGACTACACATTAATGCACACACCTACATACAGACTTATATTGGGTGTGAATAGGATTTCATTTACAGGTTTACAGCCTTTCTGAATCTGTCATCGCTCTAGTCACATTAATTCATGGTTGGACAGGTTAGTTGTAAATTGATCATATCAGCATTAAAAATTTCCAGAGAAAACATGAACTGATAAAATATATAGTTCAAATGCAGTGGACGTCGACAAAACAAGACCCTGTTGTCAAAGCCTGTATGATAGATAGATAGATAGATAGATAGATAGATAGATAACAAAAAACCAAAAAATTTTTTTTTTTTTTTTTTTTTTTTTCCAGTGTCTGTATAAGAAAAAATAAATAAATAATAAATAAATAAATAAATAAATAAAAGTTATTTCCTTAGTTTATTCATGTTGTTTAATGCTTGTATGACAGAACGAAAAAAAAAAAAAGAAAAAAAAAAACTGTTCAAAATTTTCTTTATGAGAAAAACAAAACAATCCAAAGACAAAACCTATTATTTATTGCTCTTCAGCATTTTGTTCAAGGTCTGTATGATAAAACAAAACAAGAAACAAACAAAACAAAAACACTGTTATTATTTACTTCTCACTCATGTTGTTCAAAGCCTGTAAAAAGAAGGAAAAAGTATTTATTTATTTATTTATTTATTTATTTATTTATTTATTTATTTATTTCATTTTATTTCATTTCATTCCATTTCATTTTATTTTTAATTTTATTTTTAATTTAATTTTTTTTTTTTTTTTTGGTATTTATTGTACTGTCACCCATATTGTTAAAAAAAAAAAAAAGAACAAAGCAAAACAAAAACTTGTTTACTGTTAACAAAGACTGTTTTCAAAGACTGCATGACAAAACAAACAAACAAACAAAAAACTAACAAAACTAACAAACAAACAAACAAGAAACCCTGTTAACTCCTTAGTTTATTCATATTGTTCAAAGCTTGTATGAGATAACAAAATAAACAAAAACAAGACACAAAACAAAATCTTGTTATTTACTTCTCACTAAAGTTGTTCAAATCGCCTATGACAAAACAAAACAAAGCAAATCGAACCAAAAACAAAATTATTATTTACAGTGCTTTTCTCACACATTCTTCAAAATCTGTATGACAAAACAAAACAAGAAACAAACAAACAGTTGCTTTTTTCACTCATGTTGTTCAAATTCAAAAAACAAACAAGAACAAAACTGTTGTTATGTACTTTTCACTTATGTTATTCAAAACCTGTAAGAAAAAAAAATATATTATTATTTTTTGTATTTTAAGTACTTCTGTTATGGTGTTCAAAGTCTATAAGACAAAACAACAGTAAGCAATTAAAACAATTGTTTGCTTATTTCACTCATGTTGTTCAAATGCAGCATGACAGAACAAGGACAAAACAATACAAAACTGTAAACAAACAAACAAACAAACAAACAAAATGAACAAAACAAAAACCTGTTTACTGTTTGCTGCTAACTTATGTTTTTCAACTTATATTTATGACAAAAACAAACAACAGACAAAACAGACAGACAGTAAACATTATTTCCTTAGTTTGTTCATATTGTTTAAAGCTTGTATGACAGAATAAAACAACAAAACAAAAACCTGTTATTATTTACTTCTCTCACACGTTGTTCAAAGTCTGTATGACAAAACAAAACAGTAAACAAAGAAAACAAAAACCTTTTGTTTGCTTATTTCACTTATGTTGTACAAATGCAGCATTACAGAACAAAACAAACAAACAAAAACAAAACAAACAATAAACATGATATTATTTATTTCACTCACTTGTTCAAACCCTGTATGTCGGTCTCTTCTGGCAAAGTATATATATTTCATTTTGCATTACACTTCAGATGGTAATAAGATTCAATTTTAATACTTTGTTCATTATGAATAATGAACTATTGACTTGTATCTGACAATATATAATAAACTGAATATAGTAATTCAGTGTGCTCTCCAGTTCTCAGAACCTCCTTTATCTAGGCTTTGCTCTTTAAAAACTAAGTGGGTTATATCAAGTAGATTAAACTGAGCAGAGTTCATTATTATTATGTTATTCTATTCACCGGGTGTTTGGTTAGATTGGACTTCAAGTAGTTTTTTCATCGTTAAAGGAGTCCACTTCCAAAACAAAGATTCACATATAATGTACTCACCCCCTTGTCATCCAAGATGTTCATGTCTTTCTTTCTTCAGTAGTAAGGAAAGTATGTTTTTTTGAGGAAAACATTTCAGCATTTTCTCCATATAATGGACTGGTATGGTGCCCAATTTTGAACTTCCAAAATGCAGTTTAAATGAGGCTTCAAATGATCCCAAATGCCGTTGTAAATTATCCCAGCCGAGAAAGAAGGGTCTTATCTAGCATAACGATAGGTTATTTTCATAAAAATAATACAATTTATATACTTTTTAATATCAAACGCTCGTCTTGTCTTGCTCTGCCTGAACTCTGTTTTTTTCCGGTTCATGACAGTTAGGGTATGTCCAAAAACTTCCATCTCATGTTCTCCCTCAACTTCAAAATTGCCCTATATTACTGTTTTACCTTTTTTGTCAAGGGTGTTTGATCTTCTTTGCCTGTTCACTTTGCAAAGACTGGGTCGGTACTTCTGCAGCGAAGTTGAGGGAGAAAATACGATTGGAGATTTTCAACATACCCTAACAGTCTTGAGCCAGAACACACAAACTTCAGGCACCGCAAAGCAAGACAAGTGTTTGAGATTAAAAAGTATTTAAATTGTATTAATTTAACGAAAATAACCGATCGTTTCACTAGATAAGACCCTCCTTCCTCGACTGGGATCGTTTACAACCACATTTGGGATCGTTTGAAGCTGCATTTAAACTGCATTTTTGAAGTTCAAACTCGGGGGACCATAGCAGTCCATTATATGGAGAAAAATGCTGAAATGTTTTCCTCAAAAAACATAATTTCTTTACGACTGAAGAAAGAAAGACATGAACATCTTGGATGACAAGGGGGTGAGTACATTATATGTGAATATTTGTTTTTGAAGTGGACTTCTTTAAGGATGCTATACATATTGGTGTATAAAGTGGTCCATTGCTAGAATTGTCGACCATTCAAATACACTCATTCATCTGCATTATTTCATTGCATGTTCTCTCATTGTGAGTTGAGATGTCAGTATAGATATAAGAAGAAGTGGTTCCTTTCTACATTAACAGCTTCCCAGTTGTTGAATAAAAGTATGGAATTGTGCTGACAGTTGCATCAAAAAAAAAAAAAAAAACACTGTAGCTAAAAACACAGGATATTGACTACTGACTGAACAAGCAGATCTGATTTCATCAAGTACAGTCAGATTTGAAAACCAAATCAGATTTGTGTGTAGTGTGAACAAAGCCCTAGTATAACTGCTATTGTTAATGGTATTGTGCTCTAGCTGATTAAGTATAATGCCTCCCTCTTCACCCTGTTTATGAGCTACTGAAAAATTGGACTACTGTGTGGAATCTAATTAGATCGCTAATTGGTAAATGGGGTCCATATAGATAGGCATTGCATTAAAAGGTATATTACCCAGATGACTTGCACAAGCTAGGCTAATTGTATCAGTCAGAGCTGCAATAGTCAAAGTCCTGTCTTATCAGAAATGTTTCTCAGATAAGGCTGTGTTGTTTCTGCTTCCATCATTTAGCCTATATGAATTCTTACACTCTGCTAAAGCTGAGCTATTCTGCAAAATGATGCATTTTTACAATGGCTTTTTAGTGCCAGGTTAAAAGGAAAAAAAAAAAAAAAATCAATATAAGATTATGAGATTGAAGTTGTAATATATTAAGAAAAAAGTGATAATTTGAGAATAAAGTCAAAATTACAGGAATAAAATCATAGCAATATGATAATTAATTCAAAAGATTATGAGGAAAAAAGTCAAAATTACAAGAATAAAGTCACAGCAATACGAGAATAAAGTTGAAATATTTTGAGAAGTCAAAATTAGGTGAAGAAAGTCGTAGCAATACGAGAATAAAGTTGAAATATTTGAGAATAATGTCAAAATTATGAGAATAAAGTCATAGCAATATGAGAATAAAGTCAAAGTATTTCAAGAATAAAGTAAATATTTTGAGAATAATGTCGAAATTCTGAGAATAAAGTTGTATCAATACGAGAATAAAGTTGAAATATTATGAGAATAAAGTAAAAATTATGAGAATAAAATTGTAGCAATACGAGAATAAAGTCAAAAAAATTGAGAATAAAGTCAATATTACGAGAATAAAATCAAAGCACTACGAGATTAAAGTAGAAATATTTTTAGGATGAAGTCAAAATTGCAAGAATAAAGTCATAACACGAGAATAAAATGAAAATATTATGAGAATTAAATTTAGAATTACAAGAATAAAGTCTGAATATTTGGAGAATAAAGTCATAGCAATACAAGAATAAAGTAAATATTCTGAGAATAAAGTGCAAAATCGAGAGAATAAAGTTGTAGCAATACAATAAAAAAATGGAATATTATGAGATTAAAGTCAAAACTGAGTACGAATAAAGTCTAAATATTATGAGAATAAAGTCAAAATGATGAGAATAAAGACAGCAATATGAGAATAAAGTCAAAACATTTCAAGAATAAAGTCAAAATTACGAGAAAAAAGTCAAAATATTTTGAGAATAAAGCCAAAATTACAAAAATAAAGTTAAAAAAAAAAAAAATATATATATATATATATATATATAATAAAGAAATAAAAAAAGTCTGAATTATTAGTAGAAACAAATTTATTCTCAAAATATTTTAACTTCATTTTCATATTGCTGTGACTTTATTCTTGTAATTTAGACTTTTTTTTCCTCAAAATATTACGGCTTTAATCTTTTAATTTTTTATTTTTTTTTATGTGGCACTAAAATGCCATTGTATGATGCAAACTTAACAGGAATATTTAATTTAATATTATTATTTGTTTTGTTTTGTTTTGTTTTCATGTTCAAACATCCAGTTACTGTATCGTGTGTGTGTGTGTGTGTGTGTGTGTGTGTGTGTGTGTGTGTGTGTGTGTGTGTGTGTGTGTGTGTGTGTGTGTGTGTTTGTATGCACATGTTGAATGCCAAATTGTTTCCAACTTCTTTACACACTCAATATATAATACAAATATACATTACTGTACAAAGGTTTGGGGTCAGTAAGATTATTACAGAATCATTATTTGATCAAAATTACAGCAATATTGTGAAATATTTTACATTTTTTCTCACTTTTTTTACAAATCTCCTTTTTTTTATCACCAATTATCCAATTATTTTGGGATGATATGTCAACCTTAAAATGTCAACCCTGTTAAGATGATAATTGAAAAATGGACATTTATATAAATATCAAATTAACCTGTAAAGCCTTCAACCCCAAGCACAATTACTACTGGCTATGTTCACTTTAGTATTGGATTAACGCTTACGGTAAACACATAATGTTTAAATTATTACAAAAATAATAGTATAATAACATTATATAGTCATAATATAATAAAATAATATAAATATAATTTTAACTTAGATAAATAAAGAAAAGGCTCCATTTTAAAGCATGTTCCCACTGCTTTGTTCATCTCTTTTTGTTTTATCCATGTCTTAGGTTAGAATATTTCCTAAATGGTGCCCTGTGTGTTCATTTTCCAGCAGAAAAGTGCTGATCACCACCAGCTCCCTGGATACTATGATCTCAGTGAGAGAACAGCACAGAACTGCAGGTAGCGTGTCGATTAGACACTAATTACAACCTTCTAGTAACTGTCAAGAGATCTTCTCATCTCAGCTTCAAAACAAGCGCAACAGCCATGATATTTCAAACATGATAGCTTAAATATACCTAGCAGTCACTGACAAGCTAATTAAAGGGATTTGGAGAGGTGAGAGGTGCATGTGTGTTTGTATGTGTTCACATATGTGAGAGTGTGACTGATAGTAGTCGGAGGTTACTCCTATCCAGACGGCACACCCAGGACCGCCTACTGTTCATTCACAGACCATCTGATTCACACACAAGCCCAAAGCACTCGTGAAAATCATAAGCTTCAATCAAAGCTCCCAACTGAGAGTCAGAGTACACAGGTTTTATGTGTGAATTAAATTTCAATCAGATTTAGCCAATCCATTCCATCTGACATGGATACATATGACTTTTATTAGGACTGTGGTCTCAGTTTGGCTAGTCTGATTACAAGCACAGCCACTGTCAGACAGCACACCTCCAAACTCCCTGCAGTCAGTTCACTGACCATCTCATACACATTGTTCATAAATCTAGCAAGCTCTAATCAGATTGGCTGACTTTACACCTCTTCCTGGAGTGAAGGTGCACAGGGATTTTAATCAATCAGTCTGGAAAGGCATGTTTACAACATCATGGGTTGATGCAACAAGCACTTTTAAGTATGAAATTCTCACTAGGTGTTTTGAAGTTTGTGACATAAACAAACTGTACACCTGGTTTCATGTCTGTGAAATAGTCTGTAGGTATTGATTTTGTATTTTTGGATAGGCTGAAAAAGCAGTGCTTTACACATTTTCCTCCATTCTTCCTTTTTTAATTTATGTTTGTAAAGATGCTCTTTATTTATTTTAATAAAGGAGTCATGACATGAGAAATCAAATTTGCCTTGATCTTTCATAGCTAAAAAGTCCTCCTCATTATAAACAAAGCATTTATTTCAAGCTCCAAAAATGGCTCATTTGGATCTGAGGTGCAAGGTGACGCACAAAAATTTGCATAAACACCGCCTCCAGAGCAAGGCATCGACGAATAGTCATCTTCTCACCATAAGCCCCGCCCACTGGCGTTCAGTCGCCTAAACAGCTGACACGTTGAATGCGAGTGTCAAGTCGCGCAAAAGCAAATAGAAATGACAATCACTGCCGCTATTTTGTCTACACTAGATACAGTATACAGATGCGCATTCGCTTTCTGACACAGTCTATGCGCTTGAGTCTGTTGTCAATAAGACAAATGGAGTGAAGAACGTTTGCTTTGACTTGTTTGGTTTAAACTGTTAATTTGCATCTTTGTACAGATATCAGATGGATCCCAGTGTAAGAAACAAGTGGATAGTTTATTTTTAATGGCATCCTGGATCATGTCAGAGGATTGTTCGGAGTGTTTTGATTTGTAAACGAGGCACAGTGTCATGGAGAGGCTAATTCGTACGTATTCGTACAACCACACTTGTACAAATTTGTATGATTTTGGCTAAATTGTATGTATTTTACAAATTTGTACCCAATTCGTATGAATTACCTACCCCTAACCTCACCCCTAAACCTAGCCGACACTGGGGTCTAGACAAATCGTACCAAATCGCACGAGTGAGGTTGTACGAATTTGTAAGAATTAGCCCCCTCTTAAAATACCTACAAATTGGTCATAAGATAGCATTTTGTGAATTGCCATGAGACTGTGTTGATCATACAGACTCAAAGACGCAGCTAAGCAGCTGACTGGATAAATGCTACACATGTATAAATGCAAGCATATTCACATTCAAACTTTTATTTATTTATTTTTTATTATTAAACATATGTTGCCTGTAAGTGTATGTGGAAGCGTAATATGTGCTTCCCATCATGTGAGATAAATTAGCACAAGTGCTAATGGCTTTTAACATCTGAATTCAGCTGAAAGACATTCTCAGTAATGTGTGAAAAACTACCGCTGTCGTGAATGATTCAAGGCACCTTGAAAACCTTCACCCAGAGTGCATTACCACATGAGGGAGTTAAATCATACCACTCATGTGAGCAATGAAATTTCCCAAAGCTCTGTTCTTAGCATCACGCTGTAACACAAAAAGCTTCTCTACCTCCTCCTTGGTTTCTTCAGTAGATGGATAACGCAGTGTCTTCATTAGCCGAATGTCCTGCTGTGTGGAGGCTGCTGCTGGCGCTCCTCCTTTACTTGTACGGGTTATGTGAAAGTGCACCTCAGAGAATAAAGCAAGCCATGTAGCTAAGTGTGTGTCCTGCCATCATGACATTATATCTTTAATGCTGATGGGAGAATAGCGCAGTGTGAGGAAGATGCTCATTATGGCTTTAATGTCTAATTATTTTTATTGGACAGTAAAGTTCTTCATTTATCTGTTAATTTTTATTTTTGGCTATTTAGTTAATCTGATGCCCTCCATGATCTAGGGCATTAAAATAAGTGTTCTCATTTTATTTTATTTTATTTTATTTTATTTTATTTTATTTCCAAATAAGATGATCATTTAGGTACCCACTTTCAAAGGAAAGTTCTAATGAATAATGAAATGGTAATAATATATAAAATATATTCTGAAAACATTAAAGCAAATTTTCTAAAAGATGTTATTTTTATTTACAAACTGCATATTTGAAGTCTAAACAAGTATATTCTTGCCTAAAAACTCTTAAAACTATATTCCATGACACAAAAACATTATTATTTATAAAATTACTGTGGATATGGGCGTCCACCATGACACTCACTGTGAGAAATACCGCAAGTGGAGTGATACAAACTGTGAAACTGAAGTTTTGATATCACTAGAATATCACACTCCTCTCAGCCATTCAGATTCGAGGACCAGAAAGAAGTGTTATATATATATATATATATATATATATATACAAACCCTTTTATAGCAAACTCATCTGATAGTGTCAATAATTTACTTTAAATTAGAGGCAGAATCAAAAACATTATTCTTCATTATTCTTCACATTGTCCCATAACATTTCTTTGTTTTAGATACTGCACAGTTCTCAAACTCTATTATATTTTAAATTAGATTTTAAATCCCAGATTTTAATTATAGATTATAAAGAAAAATGAACACTAAAAGGAAAAAAAGGTACACTAAAAGCATTTCAATTAATAGCTGTGAACTCAATGCTGCAGGAAACTGCATTCAGACTAGAAGGGCTACTACAGGAAACACCTTTCCTCTTTCTGCAACCTCACTTCTCCCCTCCACACAGTATGTGTGATCCCATCAAACACACGGAGAGAGAGAGTGATCGGGTCCAGGCTGTACCCCATCTCACCTTTCGTCCTTTAGGGAATATTAAGAATTCCTTGTGTTTGTATGTTTCTCTGCTCAATGCCACAGAGAAAACTTATGCTCTCTTTCTTTTCCACTGACCTAGATTCCAGGGAGCGGCTCTGTTTGGAAGAGCCACGGACCTTCACGCGCTCGCTACATATACAAAGTATATGCACTCATGGTTTATTTATTGAATTCAGTATGAATGACCATCCCATGTGATTCATTGGTCATAGGTCTCCTAACACAGTGCTGTTTTGTAAGGGGGTCTATACAGTGTCTTTTGGAGGGCTGAGAAAATGTGTTCTAGGCTCTGTGGCTTGTACAGTATCAATCGTAGGTTACATTGTGGGCTACTGGCTAATAATATGAACTTCATAATCATCAGCATAAGAATTAGCATAATTGGACTAAAGCATATGGTGAGAGCGCTTCAAGCACTTAGCTTTCATGAATTCTCCCTGAGTTAACAGAAATATGCCATCAGGTTTTCACATTCACCTATTTCCTATTGCTGTGTAATCAAAATGACAGGACAGGATAATGGATTAATTGCTGTTTAATCCGTTGACGTTTTTTTTTTTTTTTTTTTTTTTTTATACTAGTTTTAAGTCATTAATTTCAAGGAGAACACAGTTTTTGTATTTTGTTAGTTACCAAGTTAGAATTACCCACAAAGCACAGATTATGTTAAGCCATTGGACAGTATATTTCAGTAATGACAACTTTGTTTTCTAGCCAGCATTTAATGGCATGAAATGGACATATGCTTGGGGATCTGCTACACTGCTTTTGCTGCTGAGCAAATGTAAGGATTTGTTCAGCTTAGTTAAAATAGCATAAATAATAGGTGTTGAATGAATCGTAGTTATGTGAACAAAAACAACTGAGAAAGAAATCGGATGTGTATCATAATATTGGATCCGTGCATCAGGTCTTAAAGGGACAGCAGCTTATATACAGGTGCATCTCAAAAAAAAAAAAAAAAAAAAAAAAACAGAATATCCTGAAAAAGTTATTTTTATTATTATTTTTTTTGTAACTTATTTCAAAAACTGAAATTTTCATATATGTTAAATTCATTACATGTAAAGTAAAACATTTTTTTTTTTTTTCTAATTTTCATGATTAGAGCTTACAGCTCATGAAAGTCAAAAATCCAGTATCTCAAAAAAATTCCTAGGATCAATCAAAAAACATATTTGCAAAACAGAAAAGTTCAAGTTCTTTAAAGTATGTTCATTTATGCACTCAATACTTGGTCGGCAGCACAAATTACAGCAAATTACTTGCTCCTTGCACAAATTACAGCATCAGTGAAGTGTGGCATGGAAGCGATCAGCCTGTGGCACTGCTGAGGCACTATTGAGCCTTCAGTTCACCTGTATACTGTTGGATCAGCTGATTCTGATCTTTCTCTTGAAAATATCCCATAGATTCCATATAGGGTTCAGGTCAGGCATGTTGGCTGGCCAATCAAGCACAGTAAAATCATGGTCATCAAACCACTTGGAAGTGGTTTTGGCACTGTGGGCAGCTGTTAAAGTCCTGCTGGAAAAGGAAATCAGCATCTCAAATCAGCTTATCAGCAGATGGAAGCATAAAGTGCACCAAAATCTCCTGGTAGATGGCTGCACTGACTTTGCACTTGATAAAACACAGTGGACCAACACCAGTAGATGTCATGACACCCCAAATCATCACTGACTTCAGAAACTTCACACTGGACTTCAAGCAGCTTGGATTCTGTGCCTCTCCAGTCTTCCTCCAGACTCTGGGAACATGATTTCAACATGAAATGTAAAATTTTACTTTTATCTTAAAAACGGGCTTTGGATCACTGAGCAACAGTCCAGTTCTTTTTCTCCTTAGCCCAGGTAAGATGCTTCTGACGTTGTTTCTGTTTCAGAAGTGGCTTGGTAGCCCTTCTCCTGAAGACATCTGAGCATGGTGACTCTTGATGCACTGACTTCAGCTTCAGTCCACTCCTTGTGAAGCTCTCCCAAGTGTGTGAATCAGCTTTGATTGACAGTATTCTCAAGCTTGTGTTCATCCCTGTTGCTTGTGCACCTTTTCCTACCCAATTTCTTCCTTCCAGTCAACTTTGCATTTGTAATGTTTTGATACAGCACTCTGTAAACAGCCACCTGTTTCAGTAATGACTTTCTGTGACTTACCTTCTTTATGGAGGGTGTCAATGATTGTCTCCTGGACCATTGCCAAGTCAGCAGTCTTCCCTATTATTGTGGTTTCAAAGAACAAGAGATAGCCGGAATTTATACTGTAGGGATGGACATTTAATGAAACTCAAAAGTAAATATTCTAATATTTTAAGATTCTGGATTTTTGACTTTCATGAGCTGTACGCTCTAATCGTCAAAATGAAAACAACAACAAAAACAAAAACTTTCGAAATGTATTACTTTATATGTAATGAATCTAGAATATATGAACGTTTCAGTTTTTGAAATAAGTTCCAAACAAAAAATGAACTTTTTCAGGATATGCTGTTTTTTTTTTTTTTTTTTTTTTTTTTTGTGATGCACCTGTATGCCTACTGCTGTCATTAATGCTAATCAAACAACAAAACACACCTTTAACAAAGATTAATCTATAATTAATTTATACAGTGAACACTTTAAAAGTGTTATTTTAATCCTAATTACTACATTTCTGTTCTTTACCTGAATACTACCAACCTTTTTTCATAGTGCCTTTGTTCTTTTGTATTATCTATACTCTTAAAACTAAAGTTTCCAAATTGTTTTTTTTTTTTTTTGCAGTGATCCCATAGAAGAACCATTTTTGGTTCCCCAAAGAACCTTTCAGTGAACAGAGCCATTTTGAAGAACATATTAAAAATTCTAAAGAACCATTTTCGACTATAAAGAACCTTTTATGCATTTGAAAGGTTCTTAAAAAAAATGTATTTGTTTATTTTATTTTATTTTTTTATCCTGGGTGTTCACTTGTCTTTAATCATATTTGGACTTTCATGGATAGGCTAGTAATTTTTGTTGTGGTATCGAGTAAGTACTTAGCTTTAAGCTTTAAGTAATAAATGGAAAACAAAATTACATTGAAATATATATATATATATTTTTTTTCTTGTGCTGTTTTTGAAATGTGCTGCTGAAAGAAAAAAAAAAAAAAAAGACCCATAACACAGGTCAAGCTGGGGAGGAGGAGGGTGAATAAGAGTTTTCATGTGAGTTTACCTGTAGGATAATCTGTACATCTGATTGGCTACTGCAGTGGAGTTAAAATAACCAACTGGCACTCAGATAGAGTTTAATGACTGAACTATGGATATTCAGAAGCTCTCCACTTGTTTGCATCTGCTATAAAAAATCAGTAAAAACAGTAATATTGTGAAATATTATTACCATTGGTTTTTTTGTGTGTGTGTGTGTGTGTGTGTGATCAATAGAAAGTTTAGCTTCTTAAACTGTTATCTCCCTTATTGAACATATGCATTAAATTTCAAGCATTAAAAAAGGTAGTCTATTTGACGTCTGCATTTACATCTGCAAGACGTATTTTTTACATAGTTTGCTTATCTGCAATACGTCTATTGGACGTTTCCTATCAGATGTCAAATAGACGTCTCTTAGATGTCTTTAAGATGTTTATGATTTAGAATGTATGTAAAACGGACATCTTACAGATGTCTGCCAGACGTTTATATACAGCAGATGCTTTCCAGATCAAGAGATCTTTAACAGACATTTTGCAGACGTACATGTGCTATCTGGGTGGGAAGGTTTTGATTATAAGATACTGTAGTAAAATTTTGTAATATGACACTTGACACCACCCACTAGGGGGAGGAGCCCACTAAAAGGTTTTAAAGTACATTTTCCATAGTAAAGCAATGTCCAATTTCAGTTTCCAACTTCGGTTTTCAACACGATAAATTTTGAATGTTTAAGCTTTCGAATAATATCTATCTATCTATTCTTACTGCCCCCAAACTTTTGAACAGTAGAGTATTCAGCTCCATACTTCACCAGATCCACGGCTTTCTGAAATCCACAATAAATATCTAGACCAAAGTCCAAATTTCCATATTGCAAAGGTCAGTGTTATAAATAATGTACAGTGCTGAAAAGACAGACATCAAATGTTTTTAGAACTCCATGGGGATTGGTCTCTCAAAGTCATTTCCAAGAATACAAAAAAAAAAAAAAAAAAAACTACTACTCTACCAGAGCAGAAAGGACAAAGTTAGGCCATTTCTACCAGACCTGGGAAATAATGATAAAACGTATGTGATCTTATGAATCCAAATAACAGACTTTCCCCAAAGTGTCTTAATCACATTTATCTACAAGATGGATTTTATCTTTATTTCCATAAAGCCATTATGTACGGATGTCTGTGATGCTGCCTGGATTTTTCATGCGAAATGTTAATGAGAAATGAAAGTCAATTTATTTTAAATTATCATCCTGTCACATTTTATACATGCTTTCCATTATGCTGCATCACTTATGTTAGCTTTCTTTCCACACGTATGTCTGTTTGCATGTTATATTCAGAACAATCACAGTCACAGAACCATGTATAATATAATTCAAACAATACTGTAAGGTAGTGGGCAGTTGATTTAATGAACAAAGTTCTATTCAAAAGTTTGCAACAACGTGATGATGTAGTATTTTTGGCTCTTCAAATATTAATCTTTCAGAAGTGAGGTGCTTGCATCACATGCCCAGATCCACGTTTTGCACATCTAAAATCTGATTAGTTTGTGATTTTAAACAGCATAAAACCACATTTATTCAATACACATCATATCCAGACTAGATACTATTAATAAGGTAATGGGTTTTCAATACTCATTTGTATGAAAATCAATACATTTAAATTTAGATTTGATTTTCAATTTAGGCTCATTGAATTTTTTTTTTTTTTTTTTTTTTTTTTTTGATTTTTATTAAATTAAACACAAAAAGTGTGAAAATATTATTTCATTGTGTTTACTGTGTATTCATAAAATGCTAGCTATGAAATTAGCATTGGAAAAACAAATTTCCATTTTGTTCAAAATACTTCTAGCACAGTATGTTATGAAGCACATTACATTATATGAGATGCACTGGAAATCACTTTGCAATGGAAATAATCAAGAAGTTACAATGACCAAAATTATAAATGCAACACTTTTGTTTTTGCCCCGAAGGACAAGCATCACATCCTCTTGTGCCTCTGATTCAAAAATTTATCTTCCAAAATCTGGCAGTAAGTTTTGGGAGTTCATGTTTAGTCTATCTCCTATCCTGAAAAGTCTGACTTGCAGAGATGGACTAAAATGAACTCCCAAAACTTATTGCCAGATTTTAGAAGATAAATTCTTGAATCAGAGGTACAAGAGGATGTGATGCTTGTCCTTCAAGAGTCACTCTCAACTTATCTGTCTATAACGCCTATAAAAAAAAACTGTCTTCATGTATTTCACAAGACGTCAGCTTGTTATTCTTATTAAGTCAGGGGCATTTTTTAGGATTTTTTACTAAGCAAAGTCTCTGAGAACCTGACACATTGCACTTCTGAAGACTCCAGGTAGGTTGCAGTTCTGGAAAATGGTGGCGCTGGAGAACTGGAAACGGTTCCTGATGGTGTCACACCTAATTCTTCACCTTAATTCCTAATTCTTTTGCAGTTAACATGCATCTTTTCTTTATTTTTCATGAGCTGAACTCAAAGATCTAAGACTTTTTCTATGTACACAAAAGGCCTTTTTCTCTCAAATATTATTCACAAATCTGTCTAAATCTGTGTTAGTGAGCACTTCTCCTTTGCCGAGATAATCCATCCACCTCACAGGTGTGGCATATCAAGATGCTGATTAGACAGCATGATTACTGCACAGGTGTGCCTTGGGCTGGCCACAGTAAAAGACCACTCTAAAATGTGCAGTTTTATCACACAGCACAATGCCACAGATGTCATTTTAAGGGAGCGTGCAGTTGGCATGCTGACTGCAGGAATGTCCACCAGAGCTGTTGCCCGTGAATTGAATGTTCATTTCTCTACCATAAGACGTCTCCAAAGGCTTTTCGGAGAATTTGGCAGTACATCCAACTGGCCTCACAACCGCAGACCACGTGTAACCACACCAGCCCAGGACCTCCACATCCAGCATCATCACCTCCAAGATCGTCTGAGACCAGCCGCCCAGACAGCTGCTGCAACAATCGGTTTGCATAACCAAAGAATTTCTGCACAAACTGTCAGAAACCGTCTCAGGGAAGCTCATCTGCATGCTCGTCATTCTCATTGGGGTCTCGACCTGACTGCAGTTCATCGTCGTAACCGACTTGAGTGGGCAAATGCTCACATTCGATGGTGTCTGGCACTTTGGAGAGGTGTTCTCTTTACGGTGAATCCTGGTTTTCACTGTACAGGGCAGATGGCAGACAGCGTGTATGGCGTCGTGTGGGTGAGAGGTTGGCTGATGTCAGCGCTGTGGATCGAGTGGCCCATGGTGGCGGTTAGGTTCTGATATGGGTAGGCGTGTGTTATGGACAACGAACACAGGTGCATTTTATTGATGGCATTTTAAATGCATAGAGATACCATGACGAGATCCTGAGGCCCATTGTTGTGCCATTCATCCACGATCATCACCTCATGTTGCAGCATGATAATGCACGGTCCCATGTTGCAAGGATCTGTACACAATTCCTAGAAGCTAAAAACATCCCAGTTCTTGCATGGCCAGCATGCTCACTGGACATGTCACCCATTGAGCATGTTTGGGATGCCCTGGATTGGCGTATATGACAGCGTGTTCCAGTTCCTGCCAATATCCAGCAACTTTGCACAGCCATTGAAGAGGAGTGGACCAACATTTCACAGGCCACAATCAGCAACCTGATTAACTCTATGCGAAGGAGATGTGTTGCACTGCGTGAGGCAAATGGTGGTCACACCAGATACTGACTAGTTTTCGGACACCCCCCCCGGACCCCCCCCCCCCCCCCCCCCGGACCCCCCCAATACAGTAAAACTACACATTTTAGAGTGACCTTTTATTGTGGCCAGCCTAAGGCACACCTGTGCAAATAATCATGCTGTCTAATCAGCGTCTTGATATGCCACACCTGTGAGGTGGATGGATTATCTCGGCAAGGGAGAAGTGCTCACCAACACAGATTTAGATAGATTTTTTAACAATATTTGAGAGAAACAGGCCTTTTGTGTACATAGAAAGTCTTAGATCTTTGAGTTCAGCTCATGAAAAATGGGAGCAAAAACAAAAGTGTTTTATAAAAAAGCGTTTATAATTTTGGTCGGTGTATAAAAATGACTCTTCTCTTGTAATTCATGTAATATGTTAGACTTAAATTGACATTAAATAGAATATGTGTTTTGTACAGAGTTTGTAAAGGTACAGTGATGGGGGAATTGTGATGGGAGGAAAAATATTTCAGTTTTTTTTTTTTTTTTTTTTTTTTTACGTAACAAAATAATACTTTAAGAGAGTATATAAGGCCTCAACTATATAATATTACTATAACTGAAATATTTTTTCCTCCCATCTCAATTCCCCCATCACTGTACCTTTACAAACGCTGTACAAAACACTAAAACACATATTCAATTTCATAATCCAATGCAGATCATTGTCATTCTCTGTCTTAAAATATTCCAGGAACTTCACAGCTTTTTCCGCTACTTCCACACACCACAGCGCACAGTGATTCTGGTGGTGAAAGCGACAAGAAATAAGGCAACACACACTTCCTCTAGACGCCACTGTGTAGAAAGCTGTCTGTCTGCTCTACATGCTGCCAGCTTACTGCTCCTAGTTATACAATAAAACCGCTTAGCATAGTGCAGATGCCAACTTCATTACTATAGCAACCCTAGTAGACAGGCTAAAAAATAATCAAACTGCCTGAACACTGATCAGATTTGATCACTAGTAAATAACAGTGTGGACATTCCTAAATATCGCATTCAGAAAACAAACTGTCATTGTCTGCATAGTTGCTCCTCTCAGTCAAATCTCTGAAGGATTTGTAAATCCTCCATCACAAGTGGTATCATCGGGTACATTCAATCACAAAAGCTAGAATTAAAATCATGAGACGTCAGATGTTTAATATTCTTAAATGAGATTACGCTTGGAGAGAGAACTGATTTTGTTATGAGTCAAATTTCCCATTGATTTTGTTATGAGACTGTCACTGCTTATTATACATGAATGCAGAAGGAGCTGACATTTCGAGATTTTTTTTCTTTCTTCTTCTTCCTCCTGTTTCTAGTGTGCTTTGCAGACCTGAACAACTCTGCTGGCATGTTGGACCTGGGATGTTATTTGAGATGGCAACAGATTCTTGGCTGACTGGAAGAGGCACTAATTACAGTACTTGCTTTGTATTGCAAAATGGCTGCCAACTGGATTGTGCTGATGGAGTGTGTATCTGGATGTGCTCTTCCCCTGTGGTCGTCTGCAGATACTCGCTGTGATTGGAATGAGGGTTGCATCTGATATAAACGTCTGCGTAATGGTACTACAAATCGGAAAAGATGACATGAAAATGTTTAACAATGAAAAAATCAACTAAGCACCTAGAAACTACCATTAAAATCTGTGTGTATACTGCATTTAGGTACAATGGAAAGAAAATAAAGATAACAGTTAGTTATTTGAGCTCTATCCTTAGAATATAAAAATAGTTACTACAAAACAACATCTTAAAACATTCATTTAAAACAGTTTAAATGGCAATAAAATGCTAAATTGCTAGAGGCTGATAAAAATTTGCTACACTTCAAAATGTCACCTGAGGAACAATAATTGGGAGCATTAACAACAATCTTGCAATCTATTAGTATCACATTTTGTATTATTGTTGGGAAGTAAATAACAAGCAGCATGTTAACAGCACATCAGAAATGAACAGAGAAAATAATTTCTGGTCCATTAGTTTGCATGTGTTTATGGTAGTTCATTTACAATCAAAACCTATAGTATCCACTGGTGTTCTTGTTGTTATTCTTCTTCCGTTTCTTCCGTTCTAGTATATGGCAGCCCGTAGAACCACTTGCAGGAAGTTATGAAATTTGGCACACTGATAGAGGACAGTCTCAACATTAACCATACCAAGTTTGAAGTCTCTAACTCCAACTCTCTAGCGCCATCACTTGTCTAAAGTTTCACTCATGTTTATGCTAATAACTTTTGAACCATATATGTGACCCTGGACCACAAAACCAGTCATCAGTGTAAATTTGTTGAAATTGAGGTTTATATATCATCTGAAAGCTGAATAAATAAGCTTTCCGTTGATGTATGTTAGGAAAGAGATACAACTATTTGAAAATCTGGAATCTGATGGTGCAAAAAGATCAAAACACTGAGAAAATCACATTTAAAGTTGTCCAAATGAAGTTTATAGCAATGCATATTACTAATCAAAAATTAAGTTTTGATATATTTACGGTGGGAATTTTACAAAATATCTCCATGGAACATGATCCTTACTTCATATCCTAAAGATTTTTGGCATAAAACAAAAAATCAATAAATTTGACCCATCTGATGTATTTTTGGCTATTGCTTGCAACCTAAGACTGGTTTTGTGGTCCAGGGTCACATATAAGGTCAAAATTAGTACGTTTTTTTTTTTTTCTTGCTATTTTTAATAGTTTGAAAAACCTACTTTTTCGAACTCGTTCTAGACGGTTTGTCTGATTTTCACCAAAATTGGCTCAGATCATCTTTAGACCATGCTGGCGAAATATAATGGAATTTGATTAGTCGAACCGTTCTCGAATAACAAGTGAACAAATATTACGAAGAGCACACAAAGATGGATGTGAGGCTATATCTCTACAATTTGCTGTTTGTTATAACCAAAGCCAATAGATGGCAAGCCTGCAACCATTAGCCGACTAAAGACTCTTCCAGTCTGGCAGTACGTGAGAAAGGAGTCCAGAGGCCGTTTTCTTTGAATGGATGTCAGTGGAAGAGAGGCTTCACTAAACAGCTTTTTAGAGGAAATGGTTTATCATTTAATGAATCGACAGCCTATCTGCTAATCTTCAACATGTTTTACACTAAACAATACTTTTGGATTAAACTATTTTTAGAGTTTACCATGAAAAAATGCTGTTTTATAAGAGAAGTCACTGACTTTTTATGACAGGTGGGAGTCAGCTTACGGCACTTCTCATTCATTCTTATGTGTCCCACGACCCTGACTAAAATTCAGTGATGTCCAGGCTGTAATGTGATTGGCTATTAAGGAACACATGATCAAAGTTAGTCATTACGCTTTCTCCAGTAGTAAGTAATACAGACCCTCTCATCTCCCTATAGTAAGAAAATCTCTGTTATCACAACCATGACCTGAGGCTACCTGCACAATTTCAGCGCAGCGCCACCTAGTGTTCAGGAGGTATGAAAAAATGCTATTTTTGCGTATAACTTATGAATGGTTTGGCCAAAAACCAAAACTGGACTCATTAGATTTGGTACAGCATGCTGAGTCGAACCAATATCCAGTTTTCCCACTTATGCATTAGCGTATCATACAAAACTACAGTATGTGTATTCACCTTGTGGTCAAAAGTTATGATGAAATTTCAAAAAAAGCTTAATAAAAAAATCTAAAAAAGTTTTAATAAATTTGTCTATCGTAATAAAACTGGACTTAATGTATTCTTTGGGTCAAGCCGAGAACATAGAACATAGGGGACGCCATTTGTAGGGATGTTCCAAATGAAAGTGAGCAACTGAATCCCTTCACGAAGGGCCCTTCTAGATGTCCATTAGCGAAGGGAACATGCAATGGTAATTTCACAGACGTGATTTCCGTTTGCGATCATGTGATCTTCAGTTAGGAGCTCTTGTGATGCATTTTAAAGCAAAGTTGGGGTTGATTTCGCATACAAACGTAAGTAGAATAGGCTGGTTAAATTTGTCTTTATTTTAATGTAATACAAAATATTTTTGTCAATGATAGAAATATGATCTAAGATGGTAGTGTAAGCATGTTTGGTTTGAAAAAGTTTAATAATAAATAAGACACATTTAGACAATATTTAAAGGGGTCATCGGATGCTAAGTTCACTTTTTCATGTTGTTTAAACATTAATGTGTGTTGGCAGTGTTTGTACAAATCTGCCCTATAATGATAAAAATCCATGCAGTCGTTTTTAATTAATCTGTAAAAATAATATCACCTTTTTCAAATCGAGCCATTCTCAGATGCCTGTCGGTGTGACGCTCCCACGATAGTTGATTGACATGAGCGTCTTACCTTAGATCAGTTGTAACAGTCCGCCCTCTTTGTTTCAATGCCGGAGCAGGGATGTAAGTTAGACAAGAATATCTCTCATTGAGGTGTTGTGATGCTGGATGTAATGAACATAGTCATAGTCATTTACTCCTGACATCTGAGCCGCTGAAGATCCAGTGGATTACATCTGTTTGTGAAAGAAATGTGTCTCCCGATCTACGTATATCCTTCTATGTTCATGCGAATCATTTGTGATCCCGCTTCACTTACAGCAGAAGTGAGTATAAGGGTCTTTCCTAATAATGTGCTAGTTAGCAAGTTTAGCGGCTAAACACGGCTAAATGCGGCTAAAGTAAACAGAGAGTAGAGAGGGGCGGGGTAAGCAGAGCTCATTTGTATTTAAAGCAGCCTCGACCAGAATGAGATGGTTTTTGCAGAGCTGATTTTGGGGTTTGTTTTACACTAACATTGAGAATTTTTAATCAAAGTACATTATAGGCTTTTCATTAAGACCCTAAAGAATCATATCAACTTGTGGAAAATGGGCATCCGATGACCCCTTTAAATAAAATAATAATAATGAGAAGAAATATTTTTTTGCAACAACTGATTGAGTGCTGAATGCAGCAGGCACGTGCAGCATTGTGATAGTAACATTTGGTCAGTCATTCCCTTCGCCAAGGGAGTTCCAAATGCTAACACGAGACAGAAATGCCCTACACCCCTAAAAAACACACTTCAAAGGCTCTGCCCTTCGAAGGGAGTAGGGCATAGGAATGCAAACTTCTGTTTGGGATACCAATTTTATTATAGTCAGTCGAACTTCCTGTCCACCATTTTAATTTATATTGAAAGCCTACTTTTTCAATCTTCTCTTAGACAGTTGGTTCAATTTTCTTCAGACCATGCTGGCAAAAAGTTATGGATTCCATATACAAAATGGTTATTGTTTGATGCATCAATGAATTTGCTGGAATGATGCCTAACTTCGTCTGAATCTGTATCTCTGCAAAGCTTTGACATATTAACACCAAAATTTGCATGTGCGATTGGCACCTCACACTGACCACGCCACTTCAATTTGGTAAAAGCGCCACATAGTGGTCAGAAGTAATAAACCATTCATTAACTATTAATAATGAAATTTTCAAAACTGTTATTAACTTTTAATTGCATTAGCCTATTATAATTAGGTTTTAAAAACTGGTCTCAAAATATTCCTTGGGTAATGCTGAGAAAATAGATACCAGTTTTGCCATAGTTAGCCAAACTTCCTTTTCGCCATTTTGATTTATGTTTTTTTAACTCATCCTAGACTGTTCGTCTGATTTACAGCAAAAATCACCAAAGATCAGATCATCTTCAGACTGTGCTGACAAAAAGTTATGGATTTTGCGTGGATAGACAAAACTATTTTTGTACAGCGCTGCAACAAATTTGAGGCATAATGCCAAACTGCATCCGAGGCTGTATCTCTGCAAAGCTTTGACATAGCGTCACCAAACTTTGTGTGTGCCATTATCACCTCACACAGAAAGTACCACATTGATTTGATAACAGCACCACCTATTGGTCAAAAGTGGCAACCCATTAAATCATATTATTAGAGGTTGTGTTTATGATTTCTCAGCCATTTTGACTAAAATCATTCCAAAATGGCTTCAGTTACTCATTGTTGCAGTTGGTCTGACACTCCATGCCACGCTTAGCTCCTCATTTTACCTCTGTTGTGCTTGACCCCTTAATTGCTGCTTGCAGCTATTTTTGTTTTAGTTATTGTTCTTGATGTGAACTGGCCTTAAGTTAGTAAGTCCTGTAACTTTCCCTGCCAGCATACCATTATGATTGCATATGTCAATAACACATAATCAAAAATTCATCCCAATCCCATTGCTAAGACTGTATGGTACAACAATAAATTAATGTAACAATTTTTTTGTATATGAGTTTTAAACTCTCTGGCATGTCTTTTTTAAAATATGAGTTTTTAAACTCTCTGGCATATCTGGCCCAGTAGACTTCCATTGTAATGTTATATACATAAACTGAGAGATGAGAGATTGGTAAAAACATTTGTCTGTGGTAACATTCATCACATTCATATGGAACTCCTAAGGGGATGTGGTGATGGGAAAAGTATGAGATGAGAGAGGAAAAAAATACATTTAAATACTTTTGCACTCACTCACAAAATATTTGCCTTCCTCAAAAACTTTGCATTCGCTCACAAATCTTTGCATGAACTTTGCAGTGATTTGCAAAAGCACTTTTTTTCTACCACCTTACATTATTTTGCAGTCACCAATTTTGCAACAGAATGTGAAAATATTTAAATACAATTGAAGTGTTCAAAATTGCATACTCTCTAAGTACTTATTTTGTAGGTTATTACTTCACAACCATTAAAAAGTATATTCTATATGGTATAAATGTAATCGTCATTGTCATGTGACCCTGCCAGTGTCATTCGCAAATCCTCTCCCATGGCATCATGAGGTAGTAAACTATACATCAGATGTGCACTTCAGACGTTTGTGGTTTTATATGTGTTATGAATCCTACTTTTAACATATTATTTTTCACCTACTGTGTACCAGGGAAGTATATGATTTTGGATGCAGACAATTTTTCCTCCCATTTTATATTTTTCCCCTTAGGTGCATTCATTTATTCAACCTTTCATTTAACTATATTTTTCAGTAGCAGTACATTTTTTCAGTACTTTTGGCAAGTTTGACTCATCTCAGAAAACTCAATTTAATCATGAGTGAGTTTTAGCTTGGCAATTTTAAAGTAGCTTCCTCAACACTGCTTGTTGCCACCATTGCCAGGTCGAGGCAACGATCCTCTGAACCTGCAGTACTGGGATGCTATCCAATCCTGGCAGAAAAGCTTCACAAAGTTGCTGGTCTTTGGCAGGAGAAGAGTAATGTCTGTGGACCCGTCTGATGTGTTGGCCATGTTCTGGTATAACAGATTTTGGACGGTCATCAGTCCTGTGAGCCGTCTGAGATGTTCTCTGTGGGCAGGTCTCAGTGAAGTGGTGTGTCTGTGTTTCTGGAAACACGCACGCATGACATATTCGCCTGCGGCACGCCAAACATACACTCTTCTGCTTCTGTTATTATCTGAGAAAAAATATATAAATTTATGTAGAATTTAGTCTTAAATTTTAGAATTAATACAAATAGACAGACAGACAGACAGACAGACACACACACACACACACGTATATACATCTATACTATGTATCTACTCAAGCCTAAGAGTGCTGCAAGAGAAAAGTAAACCTTTTAGCAGATCTAGACAGGTGGTGCTGGGGAGGAGGAGGACTATAGACATACTATGCAGACTAAGCTCCATGTAAATGAAAAACAAAAAACAAAAAAAAAAAAAAAAAAACATAAATAAAAAGAAGTGACTGACTGGCTGCAGAACCAAACAAGACAGCCAATCACAGCACGGAAGAGTTTCATGACTGAACTTGGAATTAATTAGTTTCTAATTTAGCAGTTTGACAGTTTTACAATTAATGCTATAAGATAACTATACACAATGGGCCACATTTATCAGTTGAATGTAGAAACGAGCGCAGATCCGTGCGCACAAAATAACTTATGAGACTTAATGTGTGATTCATGAAACATTTGTATGCCACCAATCCTGTCATGCGAATGACCATACGTTGATAAATGTGGCAGCTGAAAATAATTGTCATTTAAATATCACGCCCCTAAAAACACCCTGATTTAGAAACCTTGCTCCTAGAGTTTATGACACAGAGGAACGAAACCCGGCCAAAAAGAGGAAGGAAAGAGAAATTGATCTTACTTTAAAAACACCCTTTAACCTTATATATATTTGCAAACAATAGCATTAATTTATACAGTATGTATATTAAATACCAGTAAATATAACAAAACATTCTTAAACATTATAGCCTATTTAGTTCTACCTAATCCACAACAAACTTTAAATTGAACGGTATTACAGAACAAGAATGAAAAATGAGTAGCTATACCATTTTATATTAAACTATAAAGTAAAACACAAATTAGGCTAGTGAATACAGAATACAAAAGTTGAGCTAAAATGAATAAGTAAAGCAAAACTAAAAGGCACTGGGCTCACAAGCCTCTCTCATCGACATCCAAATGTTTCAATTTCTTTTTTTTTTTTTTGGCCATGTAACATTTGGTTGCTGAACTATTATGATGTTGTTGAAATGCAAAATAGAAATAAATAAATAAATAAGATAAAAATATTTAGACATTTATATATATATATATATATATATATATATATATATATATATATATATATATGTAAACAAGTCTTTGTACTTCACTTATGTTCCAATATCCACGTAAATCATCCTTCACATGTGCAAAAAGCTGATTTTACAGCGGACCTTTTAAATTGAGCAGTGTAACTTTTATGTTTGGTTGACTGCATTTTAGGCTGATTAATGGCTGAAATGTCAAGTTAGCAATGCTGAAATTTGTGTGTGTGCGCATGAGGCACCTGCGCAATCAGTTACATTTAATTAAGTTGTAATGCCATGCCAGCAGAGGGAGCCCTCACCCACGGACTGCCTGTTGCTGCTCCCTCTGCTGGTTCTCTAGTTACTTCCTGTTTGGTGGCCATTTAAGGAGGCCTATTCCAAACAGGCTTTGCGATGTATTGTTTTGCCTGTGTGGACTCTACCAAGTGCTTTTCCTGTTTTATTGCCTTGTTTTGTTATTGCCACGGTTTTGTTTCATAGTCATAGTTTTGCCTTGTTTCATTGCTATAGTTTTTGCCTTGTTTCATTGCCTTGTTTATTTTGCTACTTTGGACTGCTCTTTGGTATTCTGACGTTCTGCCTGTTCATTGGATTACGCTTTTGCCTTGCCCTGGATATTACTGTTTGCTGGGGTCTGATCCTGCCTGTCTTGACTACGATCTGTTCAATAAAAGCTCGCACTTGGATCTATCACGCTTCCGACAAGTCCCGTTACATAAGTAAAGAATAACAAATAAAATGCATTAAGAGTATCACAAAAACAAAGTGGCCTGTACTTGTCGTTTTTTTATTTTTTTTATTTTTCTTTTGTTAATCTGTTAATCATTTAAGAGAAATATATTTCGTGTAGGCTATCGCTATTTATTGTATTCCTTTTATAATTTCTGTTTTTCTCCGTTCACCGAAGTGCAGCAGGTGGGTGATGCAACAATGTGTGAATCCTCATGGTCTGTTGTTTTATGCTGCTATTTGTGCATATATTTAACGCCCTAAAAGAATAAAAAAGCTTTGTTTGTTGGCCATCTAAATGAACAAAATGCTGTCATTATATAATTCTCTGAAATTCTCTATGCTGCACGCAAATTCAGGCTAACTCAAAAACTGACGTGAGATTTGATCGTAGGCACCGCTCACGTCCATATTGATAAATTCCAAGTTTTCTTAAAAAAAAACCGTACGCCCAATTTTCTGTCGTATGTTCATTTCATAAATGAGGCCCACCATGTTTTTACACTTCATATGTGTTATATTGTGTGTTTTTCTATATGAAATTTTACTGCGAACGCTCACAGCCTGTGTCAGGGATGGCAACAGATTTCTGTCTCTCTGGAGGAGGCTGTAATTACATGCTTTGTATCATAAAATGGCTGCCAACCGGATTTTGGAAAAGCAGCGTTTGTCTCTGGTGGGTGTTTTCTGCAACTGTGGTCGTCGAAAGATTTGTCCTTGGAGTAGAATGGATGTTGTTTCAGATGTCAAGCGCAGAAAGCTTATGTGCATAATGGTACTAGAAATGAAAAACCATGCTCTCTCTCTTAAAAAAAAAGCTACACAAAAGACATACTTCAATAGGCATACTTAAGGATTCCATGTGTTTCTGCTCTCAGAAAGAAATGGTTTGGAAGCAGAATGTTTTGATGGAGTTAAGTTAAGGCCACACATGCACTGCAGCAAAATATAGTTTGTTTGGTTGTTTACATGAGCGAAAACCTCATTCTACAACCAAATTTCCTCTGAAGTACTGACAACTACATTTTGAATAATTTTGCGTCCAGAACCAAACTGAACACCTAGTTGTTAATGTGTTGATGCTGCTGCTCTATTTTGGCAGGGGCAGCAAATGTACTTCAGAAATTGTACAGCATTTCACACTGTCAGAATAAAATGTGCAGAATTTGTGGTACAACAGTTTATTACTTAAACAGTAGCCTCAAAAGTACATTATAAAAAGTATCTTATCTAACCACAAAAGTGCATATTAATAAGAATATTATACCTTTTAAGGTATGGTATTCACCTTTTACATTCTCTCTCTCTCTCTCTTTTTCTCTCTCTCTCTCTCTCTCTCTCTCTCTTGAAAGTACAGTTTCACTGAAAAGCACACGTCCTCTTATTCTTCTTCTCCTTTTTTTTAAAACAAGGGGAAAGTATTTCCAACCATCTAAGAGCAAGACAGTTTTCCTCAATCAGCTAGAACTCATTAATGGGCCTTCAGTCATTTCCCTGCTTGCATATTCCCATAAATCATCTTGTTTGAGTGTCTTTTTCACTCTCCTCTTCAGGTGTCACATCTATAAAAAAGCAGTTACACACTGTCAACACATCTCAGTTCTGTCGTTCCAACTCTTTCCTCATCTCCTGCCTTCCCTCCTGCGGTTTTCTTTCATTCTGAATGAAATGTAGAGGCTGTTTTCATAGGGAAATGCAAAATGGGGCCCTCCGTATTTTGAAAGATTCATGATTTCCCAAATTAGCCCTGTTAATAATTCAGCATGTGTATAAGCTGACTCTGGAAGGCAGGGAATGAAAGTCTGTCAGCGGTACTGGGCCGGGCTGCTGAAATAGGGGTGAAGATGCTTCACTGCACTGACAGGCCGTTTTTGCAGGTTAAAATGGCTTCAGCATAATGAACTAGCCAAGGGACTGGAAGTCTAAAGGGCTGACCTGACTTATTCAAGTGTGGATGCGAATGTGCAAGCAAATTAACATGCACAAACCCTCTCGCTCACTCTGTGTGCCCTTCCATAATCCTCTCTCGCCCAAGACCTGTGATTATCCTTTGAGGGCATCCACTAACATTTACCGTGTAGCTAATTTTCACAGGCCAAAGGAGGTGGTAAAAAGCTTCCCACCTAACTTACAACAGCCCGTTTACATTCTTTAACTTTCAGTGCACAAAGATTATTCTCTGTTACACATGGTCAAACAAGATTTATGAGTCAGTTATTAACCTTTTTTACCCATTTTTTAGTTCTAAAGTTATTGTGACCCACATCCCGACCCGTGTAACAGAATTACAGTATATACTTTAGGATCCCACACATGTTAAATAACAGTTTAAGAATATCAACATATCAGCCTTTGTGAAAATGTGCATTTGTACTGTAGTTACTTAAAATCTAAAGAGTATATTTAAAATAATATTATTAAATTAATATCAGTGTTATACAATGTACTTAATAAACTTAAACAACACACTTAAGTACACTAATAACAAATGCAATTTGTAATATCACTATCAAATTAAATATGCATTTTTTTTAGTAATCAATTTAAATGTACTTTTGTTGTTTTGAAAAACATAAAAAAAACATGTTAAGTACTTGATTACAAATGTAATGTATTTGAACTAAATTGCAACTTTATTATAAATGTTTTATAACAAATATGTAAATATACTTTAGAGATTACATTACATCCATATATAATCTATGAAGTATATGTTTATCATAAATGCTTGTCTGTCCACTTTAACCATATTTTAAGATCCACAGATGTAACAAGATGAGTAAAGTTTGAAGAAGTTTTCAAATTTAAAGTTTGCATGCTTTGAATGCAATATAAGCCTACTGGAAAACAGATATATGTAACATGTTGTTAGCATGATTTAACACATTTATAGCCTGTTGATAGCATGATTAGCATGTTAACCTGTGTTAACATGTTTCTAGAATAATTAGCATGTTTAAATATAATTAGCATACTGATTGCATGGTACTGGTATGTTTTGACACAATTATCATGTTAAAAAGTTGCTAATCATATTTATAGCTTGATTAGTATGTTGTTGGTATGTTTTTGACATGATTAGCATGTTGTTGCAGGCATGTTTTTAACATCATTAATATGTTGCTACCATGTTTTAACACAATTTATATGTTGTTAGCATGTTGCTAATCATATTTCATATTGCATGTTGCTAGCATGTTTTTGGCACTATATGTTACTGTGTTGCCACCATGATTATCATGTTGGTAGCATGTTTTTTTTTTTTTGTTTGTTTCCTTTGACATAATTAGCATGTTTCTAGCATGATTAGCATGTTGTTAAAATGTTTTGAGCATTATTAGCATGTTGCTAGTATGTTTTTAACATAATTAGCATGTTGTTAACATGTTGCTGATTATATTTCTAACTTGATTAGCAAGTTGTTAGCATGTTTTGGCACGATTGGCATGTTGTTAGCATGTTGCCATCATCATTATCATGTTGGCAGCATGTTTTTATGTTGCTAGCATGATTAGTATGTTGCTAAAATGTTTTGAACATAATTAGCATGTTGCTAGTATGTTTTTAACATAATTATCATGGGGCTAGCACATTTCTTTACACAAATAGCATGTTGTTAGCATGTTGCGAATCATATTTCTAGCTTGATTTGCATGTTGCTAGCATGTTTTTGGCACTATTGATATGTTATTGTGTTGTCATAATGATTATCATGTTGGTAACGTTTTTTTTTTTTTTTTTTCTTTTTAACATAATAAGCATGTTTCTAACATGATTAACGTTGTTAAAATGTTTTGAGCATTATTAGCATGTTGCTAGTATGTTTTTAACATAATTATCATGTGGCTAGCATATTTTTTTTACATAATTAGCATGTTGTTAGCATGTTTTAACAATTTGCATGTTGTAAGCATGTTGCTAACCAAATTTTTTAGCTTGATAGCATGTTGCTAGCATGATAAGCATGTTACCAGTATGTTTTTTAACATAATTAACATGTTGTCAACATGTTGCTACTTATATTTCTAGCTTAATTAGCAAGTTATTATGTTTTTGGCACAACTGGCATGTTGATATCATGTTGCCATCATGATTATCATGTTGGTAGCATGTTTTAACGTAATTAGCATGTTACTAGCATGATTAACATGTTGCTAAAACGTTTTAGCATGATTAGCATGTTGTTAGCACATTTTTAACAATTTGCATGCTGCAAGCATGCTGCTAATCATATTTCTAGCTTAATTAGCATGTTGCTAACATGTTTCTAACATGATTAACATGTTGCTAATGTGTTTTGAGCAACATATTACTAACATGTGTACACAAACAAATGTAATCTACTGCATCTTCAGTGGCTCAGATGTCGGGAGTAAATGATGACCACTATGTTCATTATTACATCCAGCATAACAACACCTCAATGGCTCAATCAGAGATATTCTTGTCTAACTTACATCCCTTCTCCGGCATCAAAACAAGGAAAGTTACTGGACTGTGACAGCTGGTCTAAGGTAAGAGCTCATGTCAATCAACTATCGTGGGAGCGGCCTCTGTCGGTTTGATGCCACACTGACAGGCATCTGAGTACGGCTCAATTTGAAAAAGGGGATATTATTTTTACAGATTAATTAAAAACCACTGCATGGATTTTTATCATTATAGGGTAGATTTGTACATATACTCCCAACACACATTAATGTTCAAACAACACGAAAAAGTGAACTTAGCATCCAATGACCCCTTTAACAACCAGTATGTAAGTAGGGAGTTTAGAATTTGTAGTCAAATTTCTAACAACACTTTGACAGAAGTCACGTTGAGGAAGCCACTTTGGCTTCCTCAACACTGGCAGCAACTGGTAATAGATCATTAGGTGGTCTACTAACTCTGAGTGACCTGTCATGTCTGCCTCAACATCCCTTTCTCTCTCTCTCTCGCTACATTTAAACCCTGAAAAACAACACTTAGCACTAGGCTGAACCATAAATGCTTGCCTCAACACTTGTTCAGCACAAGTATATCTTCAGGGTTTGCTAAAGTGTTAACATATCGGTCTGCCTCTAGCGAGCAGATAGTTGCTCTCAGAGACTCTTTGGGAAATGGATAGCCACATAGATCTCCAGGTCAATGCTGTATAAACAGACAGTATGTTGTTTTTGTGTCAAAAAGGCAGAGGCATTTTATTTGTAATGCCAAAGGTGCTTTGTGCAGGGATGTAGCTACAGTGTTGGCAAAGAGCCACATCAATCAAAGGACACTTTGTCTGTATAATCTATTTTAGTGTTGATTATTTCCCATATTCCTCCGCTGATTACTGCTGATTGAACATGATCAATACAGTCATTTTGAACAATGAATCCAGGGCACTGATGTGAATCAGCGAGAGAGAGAAAGAAATGGGGAAGTTCAGGCATCTACTTTACTTTAAAATATAAAACACCTACTGAAATTCTCAACTTCAGTTCAGCCGTATAGTGTCTAATGTGTTGTAGTCAAGACCAGCTCATTGGAGTCTGAGTCCAGGCCGAGACCTGAGTAGGCTGAATCTGATTTTAAACCGAGACCAGAAGAGGGTCGAGTCCGAGTCAAGACAGAGACGTGAAGAGGATCGAGTCCAAGTCAAGACAGAGTCCAAATGCTCCTGGGTTCATGACAAGGCCAAGACCATAAAAAAAGGACCCAAGACCGATCTTGAGTACATCAACACTGGTCCTAAAGCTGTGGCTCTCAACTGGTTTTACATCCAACATCAAGCAGTGATTTAAAACCGTATGTTGTACAAAAATAATAAAAATGTCAAAAACACAACTTTAAATGAATCACGACTCATTAAAAATATTACCATGAGCTCAAAAATATTTGTAATGTAATATATTTTCATTGGACACACAGGCAATTATTTATTTTATTTTATTTTATTTTATTTTTCCCCCAACTGTAGACTTGATTTATAATGATTTTCAGTACACCGACTTTGGCTTGCTACTATATGGTCATGGTCAAAAATATCGGCACCCTTGCAATTCTATCAGAAAATGCAACCCTTTTCTCAGAAAACTGTTGCAGTTGCAAATGTTTTGGTACTCACATGTTTGCTTATTTGTTTGTTTATTTATTTATTTATTTTTTTTTTATTTTTATTTTTATTTTTTTTTTTTGCATTGGAAACACACACACACACACACACACACACACACACACACACACACACACAAACAGAGAAGAAAAGTAAAATCTGGTACAATTCCACACAGAGCCCAAAAATGCACTGGACAAAATTATTGGCACCCTTAACTTAATATTTGGTAGCACCCCCTTTGGAAAAAAATAACTGAAATCAGTCGCTTCTTGTAACCATGAATGAGTTTCTTACACCTCTCTACTGAAATTTTGGACCACTATACTTTTGCAAACTGCTCCAGGTCATTCAGATTTGAAGGATGTCTTCTCTCAACTGCTGTTTTAAGATCTCTCCACAGGTGTCCTATGGGATTCAGATCTGGACTCATCGCTGGCCATTTCAGAACTCTCCAGCGCTTTGTTTGTAACCATTTCTGAGTGCTTTCTGAAGTGTGTTTTGGGTCATTGTCCTGCTGGTAGACCCATTACCTCTGGTGGAGATGCAGCTTTCTGACACTGGCCACTACATTGCACCCCAAAATTCTTTGGTAATCCTCAGATTTCATGATAGCGTGCACAAAGTCAAGGTATCCAGTGCCAGAAGCAGCAAAGCAACCCCAAAACATCTTTGAACCTCAACCATGTTTTACTGTAGGGACTGTGTTTTTTTCTTTGAAGGCCTCTTTTTTTCTTTTTCTGTAAACAGTGCCATGATGTCCTTTACCAAAAAGCTCTACTTTTGTCTCATCTGTCCACAGTATGTTCTCCCAGAAAGACTGTGGTTTTGTCACATAAGTTTTGGCAAACTCCAGTCTTGCTTTTTTATGCCTTTGTGTCAGGAGTGGTCTCCTACCATAGAGTCCTTTTTTATCCAGATGGCGATGGATAGTGCGAGTTGACACTGTTGTACCCTGTGTCTGCAGATCAGCTTGAATTTGTTTGGAAGTTAATCAGGGTTCTTTATCCATCATTCGAACAATCCTACGTTGTAATTTTTCATTAATTTTGCTCTTCTGTTTACATCCAGGGAGGTTAGCTACAGTGCCATGGGCTGTAAACCTCTTGATGATATTGCACACAGTGGACACAGGAACATTAAGATCTCTGGAGATGGACTTGTAGCCTTGAGATTGTCCATGTTTTTCCACATTTTTTTTCTCTCAAATCCACAAACAACTCTTCTTTCTTTTCTCTATGTTCAGTGTGACACACAACACAAAGGTTGAGTCAACTTTTTTCCATTTTAACTGGTTGCAAGTGTGATTACTATATTGCCCACACCTGTTACTTGCCACAGGTGTGTCTAAATACAAATTACAGGAGCATCACATGCTTGAAAAGCAATTATTTCTTACAATTTTGACAAGGTGCCAATAATTTTGTCCAGTTCTGTGTGAAATTTTATCAAGTTTGACTTTTCTTCTCTGTTTTATTTGTTTTGTTGCAGTGCAAACAAAAACAATAAGCATGTGAATACCAAAGCATTTGCAACTGGAAAAAAAATTCTGAAAGGAGTGTTGCATTTTCCGACAGAATTGCAAGGGTGCCAATATTTTTGGCCATGACTGTATATACATATAATGAAGATTAAAATTGCAAAAAAATATATTAAAAAATATATTGATTGATTTATATTTTTTTTGTTCTGGAAATATTGTTAATCTTCATCGTTCAAAATTTGAAGGAATATTAGCTGTAGGTATACCACTGTTCTACTACTGTTTGACAAAAATATCCAAGGCATTTCAACAAAAAACTGTTGTTGTTTGAAAACATTGAGCACAATTAGAGAACAGTACCACTGTAGCACAAAAGATGATAACAACTAAAATTTTGGAGGGTTACAGCTGTCAGAAATTACTAGGAAGTGCATGTAGAGACCTTTCTTTGAATGTCTTCAGCACATCAGCAGCCGAAGGACATCACTAGTTTTCAGACTTCGCCGGTGTGCTAAAGGACACATGCACCACATGTTGCTAAAGGATATTCTGATAAACATTTGCATTCACACTGCCATGTATCTGTACAAGAGGCCCAACTCCTGCTGCAGAAAATATCCCCCAAACCATGAAACTTCCTTCTCCACCTTTCACTGACTTCTTTACGCATGTGGGCCTCAGTCTTTCCTCAGTTTGACGCCAAATAAAATGTTTCCCATCAGACCTATATAAATTAAACTTGCTCTCCTCACTAAAGTGAACTTTGGACCAGTTCTCTTTACACAACATGCTCCTCAGCAAAAGTGAGCTTGGCCTTTTGATTCTTTCTGCTGATGAGAGGTTTAGTCACTGCAGAGTGGACTTTCAGTTCTGAGAAAAATCCTTACACCGTTCAGTGCTGAACTGGCAAGCAATTCCAGCTGCAGTGCTGAACCAATTCCCCACTGACAGCCTCTGCATTATCCTGTCTTCTCGTGCATTTGTCTTACATGGACGAGCAGCCTTTTTGGGGGACTTACAGCAGCCCATCTTGCAATCTCAGTGAAAACTGGAGGAATGCTGCCAGTTAAAAAGGGTTTGTCATATAATTAAGGAAATGTGCACCAGGTTCCAGATTGACACCAATAACTTGGAGGTATCTGTAAGTGTTCTCTAATTTGAAATATCAAAAATCTCATGTAAGTTTTTTATACTGTCCTTCAGAATACAATTAATTTATGAAATGCTACTCCTGTTAGGATAACTTCAACAAGGACTAAGCAGTGACCTTGCAATTTAGGAAATTGCTTACCTTTTAGTGCAGATTTTGCTTGTGATCTCTTAAAATGATGTCTATGTAGGCAGCGTACTAGATTTTAAAACTGCACTGTTTCAGAAAATGAGATAATACACTAAACGTATTGTCTCAGTGTCTGTATTTATTATACACTCATGCATTTGAAATGTCCTAATCTATTTATTATGTGTGTTATTGTGAGAGAAGGTATTCTGGAGCTGACAAATTTTGAAGAACAGATACAAGAACATAAATTCTTCATCTGTCCTAGAATCCCAACATGAAACGGTCGAAAAACACGCTTTTCTTTTGAGCGTTTGTTGAAAAATGAATTCCTTCATTTATTAAAGCTAAAAATGAGTGAGACTGTCACAACAGACCTTGGCAATAGAAACTGCATCAATAAAAGGCTTAACTTCAAAGCTTTGCTTTCCTAATTTTTCTTCTATTATCTTTTCACGACGTGCTTGCAGAGAAAAAGGGATGTGCATTACCAACATAGGAACACAGATATATGTTTCTCTTTTGCCGTCAACAGCCATGCTAAACGGACTTGTCATGTTTCATCTGAGCCGTCCAAACAGTCATCTCTCTTCATGTTAGGTGTGTGTGTCTGTTTGTCATGAATCCCGTCACACATTAAGATTTCAGTATATAATCTGGTCTCGAAACATTAACATTTCATCAAACTACACAGAACAGAAATCACAGAAAAGCTTTCATGAAAAAATCATTACCATTGGCAGGTGTATTCCTCTGTCTGTCCATAAAATAAAACCACAAATGGGGGTCAAGGCTTTGTTATCGCTTTTGAATGTTTCAGGCACCTGAAGCACTCTTGAATGAATTCATTAAAATGGAAAAAGTCTCAAAAATAGATGAGACGTTTTACAGCGACAAGACTGTGTGAATTTAAAGATTTCTGCTGTTGTGAGAATGACCTCGATTTTGCCTCCCATCTTGAATTCAAAATTTCACAGCCATTTCATACTAACACTTACATTTACTATTATGTTCTTGGCACATGCCATTTACACAAAATGACTTGAAATTGCACATTACCAGCAGAGTAATAGTAGTTAATAGTACAAGGCAAGTGTCACGGTTTGACTTCTATTGCAAATAACACAATAGAGACTTATTACACATTTTTCTGTGAAATAGCTGATTCTGATTGGTGGATCACATCATCCTGTGGTCATATATTCTAGATGTCTACAGTATAATAGACTGTTCCTAAATCTACATGTTGTCAGATGAAGTTGGGCAAATTGAGTTCCTCCTGTATTACTGTCAACAGTTCTGTCAGGACCACTATCATCAAAATGATAGACACTTTTGGTTTGGCGGTATGTGCAAAAACAAAAAGAGCAGCAATAATAACCCCCCAGGGTAAACAGAACAGAACAAAGCAGATATCATTAATGTACTTAATGATATTTAAGTGTAAGACATTATTCAGATAAAAGGAGTCTGATTTAATGAGGAATATCAGAAGCCAAGTCCTGACTGTGGCGACTGGGGATGGAGGAGTGTTTTTTGCTCCTGAGCAAGTGTAAAAAGCTGCAGAATAATACTGAATAGAACATATATAGGAATGTCGTGACAGGTGTCATATTCCTACAGGTAGATGTGATCAGCTGAGAGTCAGCTGATGTGAGCTTGACTCAAGTGACCTGCCAGAACTAACGCTATACGCTTAATTTTGGATGAATCAATTAAGCTAAAAATAAACCTTTATCATTTAACTCTTTATTTTGCTTCATATGGCATTGTGTGTCACCTTTATTTTAATGTACAACAGAAAAATGCACAGTTGCGCACTTTTCAGTAGTGAATGTGAATATTTTTTTAAAGCAAATTGAACTATGTTTTGTATAGTTTATGCGGCTTCAAAATGTTAATCTCCTGGTTGTATTTCAAACCTAATGCAACTGCAGACACAGTGACATTTTCATCTTTACTCATTTTATTTTACATATTTATTCATTGGCACTGCATTCAAATCAGATGATCTCCAAATCCAAACTTACATCTGCATTTGATCTTGTTGCATACATTTGGTGTTTGGTGAACATCTCCAACAAAAAGGATATTACTTTGCATTTTAAAACAGGTTCTACATCATACATACATACATAAATACATACATACATAATATATATATACTATATATATATATATATATATATATATATATATATATATATATATATATATATAAAAATTAATTGTATATTTATTACTCTGATGCACAGCTAAATTTCCAGCATCATTACTCCAGTCTTCAGTGTCACATGATCCTTAATAAATCTTATAATATTCTGATTTGCTGCTTAAGAAACATTTCTTACTATTGTTAATGTTGAAAACAGTTGTGCTGCTTAATATTTCAGTGCAAACCGTAATACTTTTTTTTTTTTTTTTTTTTTTAAAGAATTTTAAATATTGTATTATTAGTAGTAGTAGTAGTAGTAGTAGTAGTATCTATCTATCTATCTATCTATCTATCTATCATGTCCTTAAAGGAGAACTCCACTTCCAGAACAACAATTCACAAATAATTTACTCACCCCCTTGTCATCCAAGATGTTCATGTCTTTCTGTCTTCAGTCATGAAGAAATTATGGCTTTTAAGGAAAACATTTCAGGATTTTTCTCCATATAATGGATGTCATTGGTGCCCCGATGTTGAACTTCCAAAATGTAGTTTAAATGCAGCTTCAAAGGGCTCTAAACGTTCCCAGCCGAGGAAGAAGGGTCTTATCTAGCAAAATGATCAGTATTTTTTTTTTTTCTGAAAATAAAAATTTGTATACTTTTTTAAGCACAAAAGCTTGTGTAGCACAGGCTCTGGGATGCACGTTCACAACGCTACGTACTATTGAATCACGTCGAAAGGTCACGCGGAATGTAGGCAGAACTACAGACCCAGTGTTTACAAAGTGAATGCGCAAAGACTAAGAAAGTGCAAGTAAGTCAAACGCTGTTTACAAACAAAAAGGTACAATGATGTCGGACGATTCTGAAGTTGTAGGAGAAAATAAGATGGAGTTTTTCGCCATACTCTACCTTTTTGAGCCGGAGTACACAGACGATGAAGACGTGATTTATAGTAGTGATGGGAAGTTTGGATCATTTTACCGACTCTGTTCAGCAAATGAACGAATCGTTTTTCGAGTCATTTCATTCATTTTAGCAAAATATAATTAAAATGTTATGTGTTACTTCCCTAACACATCTGCTGCTTACACAAACGTTGATCACACTACAAACAAGACAAAACTATAATGCTGTAAGAAACAGAAAAGATTATTTCATTGTTTACCTGGGTCTTTAGTCTATGATTAGCTCACCTCATCTCTTATCTGACAAGTTTTCGTGTGACAGCCCCATAAGATGAACGAATGACTCGAAAAAACTCGAAGACTCGAAACAGGTGAACTAATTCCAGTACGGAACCTAATAGGATGTTGCGCGACTGAACAAATCACTCCCTGAGATGACTCGTTCTTCCCGAGTCACATTAAAGATTCGTTCAAAATGAACAAATCGTTCAAGAGTGACCCATCACTAATTCATAGCATTGTGGACGTGCATCCCAGAGCCTGTGCTACACAAGCTTTTGTGCTTAAAAAGTATACAAATTTTTATTTTTCTTCGGCTGGGATTGTTTAAAGCCCTTTGAAGCTGCATTTGAAGTCTATTATATGGAGAAAAATCCTGAAATGCTTTCCTCAAAAACCATAATTTCTTTACGACTGAAGACAGAAAGACATGGACATCTTGGATGACAAGGAGTAAATTATTTGTAAATTGTTGTTCTGGAAGTGGAGTTCTCCTTTAATAGAAAATTAGTCATACATTTGCTTACACACATTTACAGCCTTTTGAAACCATAAAATGTAAATTTCATCAGCCGAACTCTGTTTTGTCATCCCTGAGAAACGCTTGCAAGTGAGGTCAGGCTGTGTAGATGAACTGTTGGTGATGAATTGTACATTTAAAATCAATAATAATTTTATCTTATGTTCACTGCCAATGATTAAGAATAAAGTTCAACTACTGTTGAACCTTCTACTTCATCACCAAACAGTATAATTAACCTCAGACTTTCTACACAGCTGCCCTAGTTTCATCTCTTTCTGTCTCTTTCTTCTCACATAGTAAAATGACTTCATGTCAAATCGATATTTCAAAGTCCATTTACTACTTTATTTGATAAGCAGCTGTGTAATATGTGGGATAATGTACAGTCAGCAAAATAAACACCTACATAAACCCTTTATATATAGTGCTGATCCAGCTCTAGAGCTCGAAGTCACAATGCTCAGGTCACTGAACAAGTCTAAAGATGAGTTGAGTCAACACATCCAGAGTTTTCTCTGTTACGGAACATCTTGGGCGAAGGTTAAACCACCTCTCTGCTATTTCCACCAACACAGCCACCCACTAGCCAAACTGAATAGGAATTTGAGGCCATCCTGTCCTGATGTCACAGGGAGCAAAGCACAAAAGAGCACTAAGAGTTTGAGTGATCCAGCGAGGTGAGAGGCCACTGAAAGAATCGTATCAAGAGCCTTTCCAACGTCTAAAGGCAGACGGGAGACATTTTTTATGCACTGCGGCTTTCTCATAAGTAGTCCGGCAGATAAGATCACTTGGTTAACAGGGTCCAGAGCCTGAATTAATCATGCACTGAAATATAACCCTCTCAGCACCACTGAAGCATAACCACCCCTTCAACTTAACACAAGTCTATTATATGTGTGACTTGATAAAAGAAGAACATTGTGTTCCTGCAAGCATTTTCAGAACATTTTGGTGCGTGCGATCACGACATACTGTACCAGAACACAAGCTGGGTCACGAAAAACGAGGGATGTGTGAATCACGACTAATTAACGTTCAAACTTAACCAACTAGTCTAACAAACTAACAGAAGAGTCAAAAAACAGCATGCTATCCATTTAAAATAGCCATACTTAAAGGGATAGTTCAACCAAAAATGACAATTCTGTCATTAATTACTCACCCCCATGTCGTTCCAAACCCGTAAGACCTTCATTCATCTTTTGAACACAAATTAAGATGTTTTTGATGAAATCCAAGAGCTTTCCGACCCTGCGTAGACAGCAACGCAACTGACACGTTCAAGGCCCAGAAAGGTAGTAAGGGCAACATTAAAATAGTCAACGTGATATCAGTGGTTTAACCTTAATGTTGTGAAGCTACGGAAATATTTTATAGTTCCTCAAATAAAAGTTTACCAACACAAAGTCAGCGCATGAAAAGTATGAAAGGTAAGTGCAAAATCGCAAGAAAACCTTGACATGTACCAGCAACAATACATTGTTTTATGGATATTTTATTCATTATGATATTGATATAGAAACTGTCGTTGTCATGTAAGTAATTTATAATGTTTTCCCTTTAAACTGGTATAAAATGTAATAGAACAGACTTTATTGTCATATGTCAGTTTGACCTGACATAGCCTATACACAAAAACACTTACTGAGGTAAAATAAAATCAATTTATTCCTGCTATAGGCAGAAATGTATTATAATGAAACAACAGTAAATGCAGCCTTTGTAGGTAAATAAATAAATAAATAAATAAAATAAAATAGAGCTGCAAGCAGCAGTTACCAGGGTTCAAGTACTTTAAGGCATTCAAGCACATAAAAAGACATTACATATTATTTAGCAAGCCTGTAACCACCTAAATCAATGATTAAATCAATGGCAAATTTATTTATTTTTTTTTATTTTTATTTTTTTTTTTTTACATTTATGACTGTTATAGCCGCAGTTGTGGTTGGATCTCCCTAAAACTTTGCATGTTTGTTTAGAATCCCCTGCCTCATGTGCTCACCAGGTTTTGTGAAGTTTTGAGTTTTCGTTAAGGCTTTATAGGCTTTTGGGTATATTTTAACAGGTCCCTTTTCTGTTATAACTTCCCAAAGGGATCATTTCTTCTTTTTTTTTTTTTTTTGACAATTATTTACCTAGAGAGTCCAGAGGATTGTACTGCAGTGGTATTTTTCCAGATTGAGCAAAAAACCTAGGGCTAGTTCGCAAAAGTAGGTTTTTCACATCTTCTTAATCATTTTACTAACGGTTTGATTGACAGCAGTGGTTTTGGTGACAAAGCTGTTCAGAATGAGGAGGTCTACTATACGAATATCTTGCGTATGTGTGAAAAAACACACAATATACAACCATTTACACCCTTGAAAAATGCGATAACGCCCCTAGCAGCCAATTTCTTTCACATTTCTCACAGACCTTTAGAGCCACAGAGTATCGTTTCAATCGCCCTCTTAACCTTGTCTAATAGGTGCTCAAAGTTCATCGCCCTATGGTGGCCATTTTTTTTTTTTTTTTTTTTGAGATACACAAATGTCCTTATAGATGCTTGCGGCACTTTGGACCAAAAGCGTGGGTATCGATTTTCGATAGGACAAGCGGTTGGATAGTTATTGGCCATTTGTTTTTTTTTTCCCCTTCTTATAGCACCAACAAGTGGCCAAGTTACACAACTTTTTTATTTCCATGTGACCTCAGATTCAGTTGTTACATACACGTTGTGAGTTTGGGGAAGGTATCTCATTCCATTCAAAACTTATTGCCATAGTAAAAGCAGCCCTGCCCCTTTTAAACATGTTGGTGCCCCCTTGCCACAGAAAAGTTAAGAGTCGAAAGTTAATCTTTTTTGGGGATAATTATTGATATTCACTCCCCAGAGAATCTTTCTGCACTGGCTTGGTTCCAACTGGGCAAAAAACCTAGGACTCATTCGCAAAAAATGCAAAACACCAGAAAATAGGGTGATGGGACAAATCCGTTTTGCTCGGAATGTGCTTTGTCTGGCGTGAGCAAAGAATTTCAGTTATATAAGACACTTGAGCATGTGGTGAACGGGTTAAGAGTTATGAGCGATTATATACTCATTGTAGCGCCCCCGTCAGGCCGATTGGGGCGAGACTTGGTTGTAGACAGTTGTAGAAGTATTTCTTCTGAACTAGCAGCAGTATCATTTAGTTGACAAGTCTCACACATACCTATAGAAAACAGAGGAGAATGTGATTCTATAAATCTTGTTTAATTTTTAGGAGCTCATAAACACAGAAAACCCAAAGCTGTAGACTTCTTGGATGAAGATATAACATAGCCAGAGGCTGGATCAGTTCAGGAAGTAGCTATAGGTTCCACGAGCCCTGAGACTAAGCCTGGTTATTGCTTACTTGTGGATGAAAACAAAAATTGAACCCCGAAGGCTCTACAACACCTAAAGCTTAAGAGCAAAATTGCTATCGAAAGTGGATTTGGTACCGTGGGATACGCTAAACTGTTGTTGTGTTACTCCAGGATCAGAGCAGGCTCAGTGCTCCTGCAGTTCCACAGATGCAGAAGAGACCACAGATGCGTGATGGCAGCGGAGATTCGGCTGTCGGCGGAGACTGCAGCTGAATTGATGAGCGAGGCCAGTGAGGGAGCGGTGAAGAGTGCCTGCTGCTGCTGCTGCTGCTGCTGTCTCTGTGTTGAATAAACGACAGTAGGGTTTAATGGGCATCTCTCATTTCTCTCAGCTTTCATGATTCAAACAGCCACAAGCAAAAAAACACTGGCTGTGTAACCTCACAATCAACAGTCATGCACGAATAAATTAACATTTACTGTAGAAAACATTCAAAAGAATCAGGGGTGCAGATGGGATTTTTTAACTGGGGGGGAGGGGACCAAGCTGTCAGCAAATGATTTAAACTCAGTTATTTTGCGTATTTTGGGCTTTAGCTAATGCTTAAGTAATTACTTTGCGTAATTTGGGCTAATGGTTTGCACTAAAAAAGCCATTGGGGAATTTGAAATCATGGATAAACAGCAATGAACAAAGGTAAACAAAGGCCTACCTGATCAACACTATAATGCATGATCAAACTGTTATTTATCTTCTGCAAATGCCTTCTGCAAAATTTGTTTTATTTAGTTAAAATTGAACTGCTCTATAAAGTGCACACTGCAGCAGGAGTCAGAATTCAAAAATGCCGCGAACATTGAGGAAACGATGGCGGACGGAGGGATTTGGTTTTCAAGATTAAAAAAAATAAAAAAAAATGCTTCTTAACCAGAGAAGCCAAGTTAGTTTTACTTTTCTTTTTGTTTTCATTTTGAAAAGCTGTCAGCATGTGGTGTATGTGGTGTCTGCCATGTATGCCGCTTATGTTAATAAGCGTTGTCATTGTAGCCTGTTTTACGGTCGTTGTGCTTTTAATAAAGAATAGGCTACTAGTGAATCCATCTTTTGTTTTAGTCTTAAAAAGTGAAAGATGTATAATGTAAGCAAAACAGACAATCTTTTCTTGGGAAATGTGAAAAAAAATCGCAAATTCGAAATTAGTGAAATTAGAAGCGCCTCCCTGGTGAAAAAACCTGCATATGCTGGTAGGTATGTTTTGATGCTGGGATGCTGGTTAGGTATGTTTTGATGCTGGTTTAAACTGGTCCTTTGCTGGTTTAAGCTGGTCATGTTGCTGGTTAAGGACCAGCTTAAACCAGCAAAGGACCAGCATTAAAACATACCTACCAGCATATGCTGTTTTTTTCACCAGGGCTAAAGCCAGACTTGTAGCAAAAGAGGAACTCCCGTTCACAAAATTCAAACCAAAAATAATACTACTGATGAAAAAAAACGTTCGGATTGAGGGTTAACCCATACCTGTCGACCCTCCTGTTTTCCCCAGGATTCTCCCGTATTTTACCATCCCGCCATCATTCTGTTTAAATTTTTTCCCGTAATCTTTCTATAAAAAAAATCCCACTGGGCGTATTTTGTATGTTTGCTACATTCGCCTCTGGTAAAACTCCTGTAATTTGTATGGCCAAACCGTATTATATGAATAATCACGTCAACATATTCCAAGGTTGTCCAGTTGCATATACATATACAAATTTCAACCTATTTGTCCCCTTAACTTGGCAACCAACAACCCAGTGATGCTGTTGATATCTGCGCAGGTAGTACTGCGGGAAGAATCACTGATAGTGGGAGGAGAAGACGGTACTCTGGTGAAAAAACAAAACATCCAAAACACACACACACACACACACACACACTTTCGTTACCATATATGATAAAAGTTCATCAGCATGCACTGATTAAAGTTGTAGACAAAAAAAAAAAAAAAAAAAGCGACCAATTTTTTGGTGCTCCTGCAGCCAACTGAGAAAGTTAGTCGGAAATGAGCAATCTGTGGAAATAATGAGTCTAGAGCCCTGGTCAGCCTGGGTCTGCCCCGACCTGATTCTGAAGCAGTGGCGGGAATAATTAAGAAAATAGCAGAAACTCTGACTAATTTTCCGTTTTACCGATGTTGGTCGCCTTTGTATAGGGACAGTGAGGGGGACGGTTCAGGTCACTATGAATCTGGGGGGGTCATCATATTAATTGCTAATAATATGATAATTTAAAATATGGGTCACATCTAAACAGTGTATGAAGCTGGTACACTCACCTAATCCAAAAGCTGTAAAAAGTGGCACTCCAAATAACAAAAACTAAAAAAAAAAAAAACATTCAGTCTTTATTTCTGTTGTCACAATGTCTCATTAATTTCATTTTCAGTGTTCTGAGATTGGAACAACTTTATCCGACTCAGTAAAATGAGAGAACTGTTTACAGGACTGTTTACTGTTTATTCAGACATTTTCTAGGACACCAGTACATACTGTACATTCTCTTGTTCTTAATTGAAGTCCTTGAGAAGACAAAGGAAAGTAAAAGGAAAAAACATCTAGCGTGAACAGTCGGTTGTGTAACAGAGGAGCCGATGATGCGCGGGCCTATAAATACAGTCTGGCAGCAGCGGCACATCGTGGGCCAGTGTTTCCCCTCAGCCCACTCGCCTTTGTTTATTCCCAACCGCCTGGCTTGTTATGCCTCTGCACGGCTTTGACATTGGCAGAGAAATCAGGAAACACAACGCAAAAAACCAACTCCCTCACGGACTTTGACCGATGCCTCCCTCGCTGTATGTGTGACTCCCTCGTACGAGAAAACAAACGATCAATTTGCCATACATCGGCAGCTTCATTGGCAAGTACAGTTTCGATGTTTTCCAGTACAGTAACCACAGAATAACAAATGATTCTTCCATATGAGATGATGCAATGATTAATGTAGCTGCCCCGTCCTGTGTATAATTTCACCTGGTAGCCTAGAGCCAATGCAACCTGCAACACCTCCGCTGTCATTTGTCCTTAATATGAATTCAGCTCGGCTCAGTTGTCAACCAATCCAATTCTCTCTCGGCTTACTAGTTAAGGTATCACCTGGAGTAGCTAAAGGAGAAGATGCAAATGATAAACACATATAATGTGAAGATAAGGAGAAAGAGACAGGCAGAGAGTTAGGTCTCATCTAAATTATTAGATAATGCATTTGAATGAGCATGTATCTAGCCTTTCTAGAGAATTCTGCCATGCATTTTCTAAGCTTCTAATGAAACAATATATCACCTTCACTACCCACGTTCCTCAGCCTGGGTGCGGGCTTGCTAACACTTCGGCTTTCATCTTCTAGATGTGGGAGATATTATTCATAAAGTGTAAAAATCAACTCTTCAGCTATTTACTGCAAGCCCACCAAGCGGAAAGCAGAAAACGGAAGCCCTGGGGAGAAAGTCACTATAGGACCGGCCATATCAGTGCTGTGTCAGAAAATACAGTTGGTTGCTAACAAACTAGTTTACTCAAAAATAAAAGTTCTGTCAGCACTTACTCACTTTTAACACAATCATGCTGTGTTAAAACGGTATTGAGCTATGTGGAAGGGGATATTTAGCAGAATGCTCTCTGGTTTCATTAAAAATATCTTAATTTGTGTTCTGAAGATTAAGGTCTTATGGCTTTGGAACAATGAGGGTGAGTAACTAATGACAGAATTTAAATTAAAAACTATTCCTTTAAGCATAACACATAACATAACAACATAACATAACAGGAACATGACGTGACATTACAAGACATATAACATAACAGACTGAGAAACTGACTGACTCCAACTAATTCATAAGGGTTTGTGATTTCCTCTTTAGTTAAGAGTCAGAGTTCGCTGGTCATCCTATATGTTTTTGATTCATTATAAACTGTATTCTATATATTTTAGAGTATCAACGATCAGTGTAATTTCTGACATAAATATTTAAGGGAATCCTGGAGTATGACATCAAACCTCAAATAAAGCAAAAAAGGAAACAAAAACAGTCAAGTGGTCCTCAGATGCCATGTGCATTACAGAAGCATATTTGAGAAATTATGTTGTGGAGAAAAGTAGATTTCACAAAAATGTAGAATAATCTGACATTAATTAGTGTGTCAAATTGATTAACTATCAGAAGTCGTTACCTGTAGGGATGGTTCACCCAAAAATGAAAATTATGTTATTAATTACTCACCCTCATGTCATTCCAAACCTGTATGACCTTTGATCATCTTTGGAACATTTTTTTGTGTGTGCATTCCTCTGCTTTCAAACAAGGTGCAACACATTTGGGTTTTACATCAGAACGCTAGCTCCCGTGTTGCATGTTAAAGACTGACATTGAAGAGAAGAAATTGTTGAATAAAGTCGTTATTTTTGTTTTCTTTGCGCACACAAAAAAATATTCTCCTAGCTTCATAAAATTAAGGTTAAACCACTGATCAGTGCTGCCAAGTCTCTGGTTTTGCTGCAGAACTGGGCTTCTTTAACACTGTTGCTGCGGGTTGTTTTTCATGTCTGTGGGTTGAAGTGACCCCAATAATGTGATATTTCCTTGAATCCTTGAAATGCAAATTTTACTGGGAATAACCCCTCAAAACACGATTGGGCTAGTTTTGGGTAGCAATTGGGCTGGTTTTGTTGTAAAAACCTGACAACCCTGCTACTGATGTCACATGGACTATTTTAACAATGTCCTTACTACCTTTCTGGACCTTGAACATGGTTGCCTTGCTGTCTGTGCAGGGTCAGAAAGCTCTCGGATTTCATTAAAAATATCTTAATTTGAGTTCTGAAGACAAATGAAGGTCTTATAGGTTTGGAATGACATGATGGTAAGTAATTAATGACAGAATTTTAATTTTAGGGTGAACTATCCATTTAATTATAGTTCTATATTGGTGAACCAACATAGTCCCAATGGCAAAGATTCATGTTATAGTACAATGGTTTTGGTCAAATTCACTTCATATTGAAATGACTGGATTTTGGCCAAATTTTGCAGAGCAACTTGCAAGAAACACTTTTAGAGTATTTTAATTTGAAATTCTGCTGATCACGTTAATAGGACTGAACAGCATGAAAATTGTTTTCAGTGCTGAAATGATGCCACCTTCCAACCTGATCTCATGATGAAAACGTGCATGTGGTAACTTTTTCGTGAGATGCAAAATACGTACCAATAAGTATATATCACTCCAGTTTCCTACAGAAATGTCCACTGAGTGGTGCTAAAAGAGTGGAACAGATGAACGTACATATGGTACATTTTATGTGACGTTGGTTTTATACTTGTCACCACAGTTCTGACTTGAAATATCCATTGAGTTGTGCTATAGCTCTAATGCTTTGTGACGTTTTAAAATAATGTACCATCTGCACTATACCTAAACCTACCTGGTCGTTTCAACAAAAGTGAATGTGACGTAAAAACGCAATTGCAAGCATGCCGTTTTAGCTTGTTTTTTTTATTATTTTTTATCTCTCATCTTTCAGCTCTTTCATTGTAAGACATGCTTTTCCCAGGATTCATACCCAAGGATTCCACATCCTAAGTCCAATTCGGTGCTAGCTGATCTACTGAGCAAGCTTGCTACATCTGGTGTTGTGTCCATTTCCCTTCACAACAGCTAAACTTCTGCTTTCGGGGTTGCACAAAATGTTACAGGATTGAAACAATATGACTTAATAATGACAGGATTTTTATTTTTAAGTTTATCCTTTAAGCACTCAAAGGTTTTTTAAATAGATTTCAGATTGGATTTTTCCTCTGTTTACTGACATTTCAAGGATGCAGGGCAGAGCAAATGTTTTTAAGAAGCAAATCATCAGGAAGCTCATGGGGAAACAGTTTGATTTTAATGTTGTACAACTGTATCGACTAGTGATGCAAGCACATAGGTAAAGGTGGCCCAGGAGATGTGTATGCTAGCTGAATGTTCCTTTCATTAACAGCACAGCAATGTTTATTTATACTTTCGCCATTTCTGCAATGCCCAATGGGCTACTGGAGTGTCCTGTGATGATGAGCTAGTGTAATCACTGAGCCCAGCTTGTGATTTATAGCTAACAGTGCAGAACCTAAAAACAGATGCTCTTTAGAGCACTTGATTTCTACAAGTTTACAAGCCCTGTGTAGCACTGCGGTAAGTGAAGGTCTGGCAGTACTTGGGGCTTCAGCAGAATTTTGTATTTACGCAGGACCGCTGAACTGTAATTGGAAAATACTTCAGGAAACTCACAGGTAGGCCATTTATCACAGATTCAGGAGGGATTTTATGCCCCAAGTCCCACCAGGGTGTAAATGCTGGCCTTTAATGTTTTAAACTGCATAATAATCTTGAGATTGTGGTTACAGAGGAATAGTTCACCCAAAAATGAACATTTGCAGAAAGTTTACTCACCCCCAGGACAGCGAAGTGAAGCTTGTTTATATATTTATTTATTTATTTATTTATTTATTTATTTATTTATTTTCATCTGAACAGATTTGGTAAAATGTAACATTACAGTATATCACTTGCTCACCAGTGGAATGACATTTTTGGAATTTGAAACTAGGGCTTGAGATAAAATTAGTCCTCCACTCAGGCGTTAGGGACAAAAAAACTGACAAATGTCTTGAAATGCATAATGTGAATAAAGTCTTCAGGTGTGGTAGTATAAGTGAAATAACTGACTCCAGGCCATTTAATTATTGGACACACTAAAACGCTAAGAAAAAAAAAAAAAAAAAAGTTAAAACGCTTTGATGGATTTGTTTCTACTACTGTTTATAACTACTTATGACACCTATAACAACACGATAGCAAACCGCCTACGGTTTCAAAGAGAAGTTTCGTTGGAAAATGTAAAAGTCTAGTTTATTGAAAAGCTTAGTTTATTTTTGAAAGCTCTCTCTCTCTGTCTCTCTTTAGACGAAAACAGAGTAAATGCGATCAGCAGATTGTGAATGATGTGGCAGAATAATAAAGTTTCACTAAGCAATAAAAATGTATGATGACTTTAGAGAAATGGTGCAGTGCACCTGGGTGTTTTATGGCTGTGGTGATGTGTAGTGAAATGCTGTGACACAAATCACCGTAACTGGCGCTGAGTGCTTATTTGCATGTCATGTTAAAATTACATATCTCTAAATAGACTTCACAGAGTATAATTAAAAGACTGAATCCTTTCAACAATGCATTCATACATGCTTTTTTATTTATTTATTTATTTATTTATTTTGGTGTACCTAATCTGTATACAATGAAGAAAGATAAACAGATAGAACACACATCATGGAGACATCTATCTGACGTCTGCATTTACATCTGGAAGATGTTTTTTTTTTTTAGAATGTTTGCTTATCTGCAGTATGTCTATAGTACGTTTCCTATCAGATGTCAAATAAATGTCTGTTAAATGTGTTTAAGATATTTATGATTTAGAATGTATGCAAAACTAACATCTTACAGACATCTGTCAGATGTTTGTACACAGCAGATGCTTTCCAGATCAAGTGATCTTTAACAGACATCTTGCAGATGTGCTATCTGAGATAGTACATTGATAACATAATACTGAATATTTACCCTGATAGCACTTGTACATCATGGAGATGTCTATTTGATGTCTGCATTTACATCCGCAAGAAGTATTTTTTTAGTGTTTGCTCATCTGCAATATGTCTGTTGGGCGTTTCCTATCAAGATGTCAAATAGACGTCTATTATATGTCTTTAAGATGTTTATGATTTAGAATGTATGTAAAACTGACATCTTACAGACGTCTGTTAGATGTGTGCGGACAGCAGATGCTTTCCAGATCAAGTGATCTTTAACAGACATCTTGCAGACGTACATATGCTATCTAGGTAGTGGCAAAAAGTACATAGTACTCCATAAAATAAAATAAAATAAGTACTTTCCCTGATAGCACACATACATATTGGAGACGCCTATTTGACGTCTGCATGTACATCTGTATGTATTTTTTAGAGTATTTTCTCATCTGCAATACGTCTATAGGACGTTTCCTATCAGATGTTAAATAGATGTCTATTAGATGTCTTTAAGATGTTTATGATTTAGAATGTATGTAAAACTGACATCTTACAGACATCTGTCAGATGTTTTACACAACAGATCCTTTCCAGATCAAGTGATCTTTAACAGACATCTCGCAGACGCCCGTCTGCTATCTGGGTTGTTAATAAAATTAAAAATATGTAAGAAACATTATTCTTGTATGTTAAAGCCAGAGTTCAGACAATCAAGTTCCACTGAGATAAAAACCAGACCACACAATGTTTATTTATTTATTTGAGAATCTTTATGCTTTTAAAACAATTCAAAGTGAATGTTTTCTATTTTTTGCTCACTGTATTGTGATGTGTACTTCACATCAGCCTCATTTGTACCCTGGAATTAAATCGAGAAGCTTAATCACACAAATCAGCAGAACTGCTGTTCTCTGGAATAGTCTTTGTAGAATAAGAGGATTTGGGTTGCAGTTCAGCTCTGGATGATAGAGATTGTTTATGGCGATGGAGACGTGCTCATAATCCCATTAAAACTAACTACAGAGCAGATCTCAGCTCTGTTTGTCGCATTTATTGTACGCCATTCTTACATCGGTCGCATCGCTCGTTGTGTAGTGGGAAGTGAACAGGTTGCAGGAAGGAAGTTAGACTAGATTCAGTGAGCCTGTGTGTCGTAGCATATAGTTAAACTGACTGTGTAGATGTTTTCTGTAAATAACAAGCTATGGGTTTGCTTGAGAAAGTGTAGCATTTTTCGTGGCAAGGGGCATAAATAAAGCAGAGTAAATAAGACCCTTTGGTGAATTAGTGTGTAAAGAAAGAGGAAAGGGTTTGATGGAAGATGCTATATGAAAGGACTCAAGAGAAACTCGTAGAACCACATGATTAAAGCAGCATTTCCAAAAGGCCAGACAGCACACAACTAGTACCCTATATCATTTTCCAGGACTATATTAGAGTAATATATTTCCACATGACTGTAGCTCACAGATTTGGGTATAGGACCGACATTTCAAATCTTGCGCTGAATAGGTTGTCTCTCATTTCTTTCAGCATCTTGAATACATTTTGAAAGGGATAATGCACTTCAGAATTATAGTATATGATGTCAGATTTAATTTTGAAGGTTTTTAATGCTTAAAAATGGATGCAAATGTATCATAAAAGTGGTTCTAATGACTTGTGTACTGTTTCAAGTCAGTGAAGTGATATGATGGGTTTGTTTCAGAAACAGATAAGCCATTGTTCGATTAAACTTCACTTCTTCTCTAGCTCTCCTTGGTGTATTACTGGAAAATTTAGCAATGTTAAATGATTTAAATGTTAGCTGGGTAAAAATTCAGTTGAGGTCAAAAGTTTACACACTCCTTGCAGAATCTGAAAAATGTTATTTATTTATTTATTTTTATTTTTCAAAAATAAGATGGATCATACAAAATGCATGTTATTTTTTTATAGTACTGACAGAACAACAGAAAATAACAGTTAAATTGATAAAAATGAACCTATTCAAAAGTTTGCATACGCTTGATTCTAAAAACTGTTGTTACCTGAATATTCCACAGTTTTGTTTTTTTTTTTTGTTTGTTTTTTTTTGTGATAGATGTTCATGAGTCCCTTGTTTGTCCTGAACAGTTAAACTGCCTGTAAAAAAATCCTTCAGGTCTAACAAATTCTTTGTTTTTTTTTTAGCATTTTTGTGTATTTGAATCCTTTTCAACAATGACTCTGTGATTTTGAGATCCATCTTTTGACACTGAGGGACTCATATGCAACTATTACAGAAGGTTCAAACACTCAGTGATGCTCCAGAAGGAAACGCAATGCATTAATAGCTGGAATTTAGAATTTGAAGATTAGGGTACATTTAACTTATTTTGTCTTCTGGGAAAAAAAAAATATGTAAGTATCTTCACTAGCTTCTAAAGGGCAATAATTTAAAAAAAAAAAAAAAAAAAGCTGAAAATCATCTAACCTCAGGTCATCCAAGATGCAGATGACTTTGGGAGATCAGAACAGATTCGAAGAAATTTAGCATTACCAATGGATCCTCTGCAGTGAATGGGTGAGGTCAGAATGAGTCCAAAGAGATGATAAAAACATCACAATAATCCACAAGTAATCCACATTTCCACAAGTAGTCCATCATTTGATATCTAATGAAGTGAAAAGCTGCATTTTTGTAGAAAAATAAAATTGTAGAAAAATAAAATTTTTGAGTCCTCTATCCATTATAATGTTTTCTTCTGACATTTTATGACTGAAAACTATATAAAACAGTTTTTAAAAAAATGTCAGTGAATTTTGATGTGAGAGGACAACAGGAGATGGACTTTGGGATTACTAGTGGATTATTGTGAGGTTTTTTATCAGCTGTTTGGACCCTCATTCTGATGGCACCCATTCATCACAGAGGACCCATTGGTGAGCAAGTGATGTAATGCTTAGATTAATATATAGAAACTTAAAGATTCAGTCTTTATTAGAATTGCTTGGAACAAGCTTGGAATGTTTTATTTTTGGGTCAACTGTTCCTTTAAGTATATGGAACAAAAAAGTTTGACCTTTTTTAACATTTTGAGGTCATCTATTGTTTTTACGTATGCTGTAATCCGTAATACCCAAAGACAACATGAACATGAAACACCAGAGATTGCCACTCCCTAAAAATCCATTTCCTATTATCTCACCCACAACAGTTGTGGCGTGACGATCACTTCAAATCCCATTTTGGTCAGGCAGCTTCAGCCAGCTCAATCTACTGTTTCACTGAGGCACAGTGAGAACAGAACACTTCAGTAATCACAACTTCCCCCCCAAAAAAAAGCTGTGAAGAAATATAGACTTTTTTCCAGAATTTTGAAACAGCAATGAGTATTACAGGGGCAGTAATTATAGCAACTGCTTTTAACAAAAGCTGTTGACCTCATTTACTCATTAAAGTGATTAAAGTTCATTTAAAATTAAAGTTCACCCAAAAATGAAAATTACCTCACGATTTACTCACCCTCAAGCCATTCTAGGTGTATATGACTTTCTTCTTTTAGATGCATTCAACTGGTGTTATATAGGTTTGGGAATCGAAAATTCTAATTCCAGAATCGGATACTTAAGTTCAGGAATCAAATATTTGTTGTACAATTAAAATTTAAATTCCGCCTATCAATTTCTTTGTTCTTTCTTTCTTTCTTTCTTTCTTTTCTTTTTCTTTTTCTTTTTTTTGTCATCTGTGAGGACCTGACCTAGCGATCTGCTATGACCTTGCTCACTAATCTAAGCACTCCAAAGTTTGGCTACACTTGAGATTAGAGCCTGAAAAAGGTAAGTATAATATTTTTGATAAGCTAAACATTTTGCGATAGAGATGTCAAAAAACACTTTATTTTAACAGATTGTTAAAGATTGCGAGCACTATTCAAACATCAACATGATTCTGTTTCTAAATTACAACGATTCATCGGTTTCATTCATAAACATTTGATGTGTGCGATCACGTCCTTGGAGATAATGATCACATCAGTGTGATTTGAACATTCAAACCTGCATTTGTGCTGCCGCTGACCTGAAGAGAACAGCTGTCATGTATATGAATGAAACAGCTTCAGAGTCTTTTCAACCCCACAGTATCATTATTTCTTTTACAATCATTCAACTAATTACAGACTGGGATAAAAGTTTATAGCTCGGATATATACTAAAATAGAGTAGTTAAATAATCTTTTGAAAGTAATTTGACACTTCAAATAAAGATTTGTTGGTTATGTTGTTACACCAGTAGGTGGCAAAAAGGGGCTGCTAAAGGAGAAGTCCACTTCCAGAAAAAAAATTGACAGATAATGTACTTACCCCTTGTCATCCAAGATGTTCATGTCTTTCTTCAGCCATTAAGATTTTTTTTTTGTTTGTTAGTTTTTTTTTTTTTTTGAGGGAAACATTTTAGGATTTTTCTCTATATAATGGACTGATATGGTGCCCTGATTTTGAACTTCAAAAATTCAGTTTAAATGCGGCTTCAAACGATCCCAAATGCGGTTGTAAACAATCCCAGCCGAGGAAGAAGGGTCTTATCTAGTGAAACGATTGGTTATTTTCATAAAAATAATACAATTTATATACTTTTTAATGTCTAACACTTGTCTTGTCTCGCTCTGCCTGAACTATTTTTTTTTTTTTTTTTTTTTTTTTTTCTGGTTCATGACAGTTAGGATATGTCGAAAAATTCCCATCTCATGTTATCCCTCAACTTCAAAATCATCTTATATTGCTTTTTTACCTTTTTTTAGGGGTGTTTGATCTTCTTTGCATGTTCACTTTGCATGCAAAGACTGGGTCGGTGCTTCTGCAATGATGTAGGATGATTTTGAAATGATTTTTGAGGTTGAGGGAGAATTTTTTTTTCGCCATACCCTAACTGTCATGAACCATAAGAGTTCAAGGAGAGCAAGACAAGATGGTTTGTGTCATGTGACCCCCATTGTTTGGTATAAGTAGCTCTCATGTTCCTATTGTTCCTTGTTGTGTATTGAAGTGTAAACCTGCTGTTGGTGAGTCTGTGTTCTAAGTCTGTTTCAAGCCAGGTCTGTTCATGTCAAGTGAAGTCAAATCATCAAGTCAGATTGTTGGATTGTTGTTTGGATTTCACGTTTGGGATTATAAACAAAACTGAACTTGGGTTCATCGCAACTCACCTTCAGTTGGACTTTCATTACACAGTGAATGGCTGTTGAGATTTTGAAGTCCAATAAAGTGCATCCATCCATCATAAAAACGTATTCCACACGACTTTGGGGTTTAATATACAATAAGCCTTCTGAAGCAAATGAAGCATTTGTGTAAGAAAAATATAGCCATATTTAAAACTTTATAGACCGTAAACTCTAGTTTCCGCTAACTGTCATACTCACATTTGAGGAAGAGTGGCATACCAGCGAATGACGTAGGCATAGCCTAAGCTCAAGTGAGAAATAATAAACATGCAAGAACGAATGAGAGAGCAAAACAAAACACCAGTCACAAATTAGATTTACAAAACAAGGATTTAGAAAGAAAAATGTAGGATGATTTCGATATAAGCCAAGAAGAGACTGGTTTTCCTTTGCTGTAAACAAAACTTGGTTCTCATGAGACTAGCATATTCTCAGCTTACACTATGTCCTATGTCATCCGCTAGAACGCCACTGTCTTGTGAATGTGCGTATGATAGTTAGCGGAAGCTGTAGAGATTATGGTTTATAATGTTTTGAATAAGGATATTTTTCCTACGCAAACGTATCAATTCAATTCTGAAGGTTTTATTAACATTCCAGTGCCATTTGGAGTACTTTTGATGATGGATGGATGCACTTTATTGGGCTTCAAAATCTCAACAGCCATTCACTGCCATTATAAAGCTTGGAAGAGCCAGGACTTTTTTTTTTTTTTTTTTTTTTTTTTTAATAAATCTCTAATTACATTTGTCTGAAAGAAGAAAGTCATATACACCTATGATGGCTTGAGGGTGAATCATGGGGTAATTTTCATTTTTTTTAGTGAACTATCCAGCTGCTTCAAATAGTGGAATAGTCTAAAAAAAAAATCTGTCCATGGCAATTACTACTTGGAATAATAGGAATTACAAAAAACTCAAATATAAAATGAACTCATTACAGTAATGAGAATTTTGGGGGGAAATGTGCTTAATTATCCTAAAAATAATGCAAATGCAAAATCCTGATGGTCCTAAAATAGGGTTCATTTTTGTTTTGCAAAATCTAATTTCTTTTTGTTTTCCCTCTGATTTTGGGGTTAAATGAGCCTTGGACATGTTTTTGTGAGATTCAAACATGAAAAATTTCAAACACTTTTCCCCCCATTATGAATTATATATATTTTTTTCTATCTTAGCAGTTAGCAGATGTTGGAAGGCAGAGATTGCTGAGCACAAAAGTTTATTGCGTGTAATTAGCTTTCCCTAATCAACTTTATAAATTTAATGACACTTGAAATCATCTTCACCATGCGAGATGTTTGAGAGTAATGCTCTCTGAAGCAAGAGTCCTATAATCTGCCATCAATTAGCTCTTTCTGTTTAATTAACCATCATAACACAGGAAAAGGTGCAGCCACATGTCCAAAACGAGCAAACTATAAATCACGCTCTTAAAGAGGATGCTCACCTCCGCCTGTCTGGGTTTCACATCTAAACAATTTGCTTTTATTTTTTTCTTCCAGAACAGGCTGAGCTCTAGCAAGATAGTGATTAACCTTGCTGGTCATTAAAAGTAACACAGCGTGAAGAATTTACAAAGTCTGGCCCATTAAGCGTGCTGGGTTTAGAAGTTTTTAAATTACCCTTTCTTTCTTCTGTTGGACTCCAGAGTGCAAGATCTGTAAATCTGTAAGGGTAGATGGTCCGGAACCAAGACAATGCATCCAGGTCTCTGCCGCGTGTATCCGATATAACCTTTCTGACATTGGGAACTTCATTCGCCCCTATATGAGAGACAGTTGAGTCTCTCAAGACTTTGAGAAATAGTTTGGCTTTACGGCAAGGTCACACTGAAAGAGGCCGACATTGCTCACAGTGACAGCACAGCGCTATAACACAGTCATTTCACTAAAATCTGCCATTACAAACCTCCTCTCATTTCAGAAATGGTGGCCCCAGATGAATACTGAATGTGGTGATAAATTACTGTTACAACCAGAATTCTGGTTTAATACAGCAGTAATTTGCAACTCATTGCTAGCACCCCAAAATGAGTGGCAGATATATGGTAAATAATCAAACTGCAGTAAAAGTGAATTATATGTAAATAAAACATAAGCTTAAATGTTTTATATACCATGAACTATTTTGAATTCCATTTCAAATAAAATGACTCATTAGTAGTAATAGTAGTAGTATCATATAAAGTTAATAGATACATTTTATTACTGCAATAAACTCTAAACTTTTATTATTATTATTATTATTATTATTATTATTATTATTATTATTGTTGTTGTAATATTCACATATGGGTATATTATGTAGAGATTTGAGATATAATAATAATCTAAATTAAATCAACTCAATTGTCCATCTCTTTTATGACTAACAGTAAACTAAAATATATGTTCTTTCCTGTTCTCTTTTATAACAGTTTTATTGCTTTATTATTATTGTTGTTGTTGTTATTGTTATTGTTATTATTATTATTATTATTATTATTATTATTATTATTATTATTATTATTATTATTATATGTGAATATTACTACAACAACAACAACAACAACAATAATAATAATAATAATAATAATAATAATAATAATAATAATAATAATCAACTCAGTTGTGTTACAACAAATTTCCATCTCCTTTATGACTTATTGGTTGTGGTATCTATTAAAAAAAATAAAATAAAAATAATAATGTTTCACTAACCTTCCTGTTCTTATTTATGTATGTATGTATGTATGTATGTATGTATGTATGTATGTATGTATGTATGTATTTATTTATTTATTTATTTATTTATTTATTTATTTATTTATTTATTTATTTATTTGTTTGTTTGTTTGTTTGTTTGTTTGTTTGTTTGTTGATATATGGGAATACAATATAACCTTTGCACAATAAATAAATATATAAAGGCATACATACATGCATACATACAAACACAAACATATTAGAAAACAAACAAAAAAAATAAAGTGTTTAATTTTCTATTCTCCTTTATGACTATCTGCTTGTGGGTTTTCTTATTTTGTATCTACATACTACTTTGGATTTTCTTACTATAAGTTTTGAATTGTAGCATTCAAAAATGGTAATATCATATAAAAATTGAGACACATGCATAAGAAAAAAAAAAAAAAGAAAAAAAAAGAATTAATCAAAATGTGTTACAACACTTCCCAGGCTCCTTTATGACTAACTGCTTGTGGATTTTTGTATCACAGACCTACAAATGAGTGACTATGCAATTATTTGTAAAGGTCAATATCCTCTACTGGAAAGTTTTGTAAATTAAATAAGACACTTTCATTAATTCTTGCCCAACGTGTTATCTGTGTTAGTGATAGTTTCTGTCATGTGTTCCCAAATCCTTTCCACCAAACTGGTAAAATAATTAAACAGAGAGTTATCCTAAGACTAATTAGAGCTCAAAGAGGAAAGGTTACTTTACTTGCAAAGTTTGTGCCTCCCTTAATCAGGGTATTCACTAGAGACATTGGGCTAGAAACAAGCCAGACGGAGGTTAAAATACTTTATATTGTTTTTGCTAATGCATATTTCTTTCATACTTACCAGAGACTTTTAATAGAAAGTTGTAACAGCATACGGTTATGTTTTCTGTTGGACTGCTGTAATTATTATTCTAGTAAAAAATGTTTTGACACTTGTTTTGAACCCTGTTCCTTTCCACCCCGTTCCCTCTTGGATATACATTTGGGTCTGAATCACACTCCATGTGCGTCATCAGCATGAATACCAGTGTGATTACTAGCGGCAGCTGCTTACCACTAGAAGTAGGTGATGACTCAGGAGAAGATGCCAGTTTTGCTGTTATTGAAGTATTTGTCCCTTTGGATGTACCGCCAAAACATGAACAACACTGCTTGTGTGTGAAGAATGTGAACTGTCTCTGAATGTAAATGATCTGGAGACAACAGCTAATAAATGTGACCAGAAGCATACAAAGAAATAATATGATTTACTTACATTACACATTCATGTTTTTCAAGGAAAAACAAAGATTTGTTTGACAAAGAAAAATGAGAAGAGGTAGATCTCAGCAGATGTTGTTAAACTTTATAAACAAAAACAAAGTACGTAATCCAACGATTTTTCAAGCTAAGACACAGGAAAGAACATGCCAGCTTTACAAACATTATCAAAAACAAAGCAGGAAAACAAAACTGAACCAAACAGAGAGCACACAGGATAAAAAGAAACTGAATGAGACACAGGTGATCATTATTGGAAACAAAAGCTAACAAATAAGGGGGTGTTTACACAACACTGTTTTCAGCTAAAAAAGAAAAAAAAAAAAAAAAAAGAAAGCTTTTGATGTGTTTTGGCTCTTTATTTACATGACAATGGGGTTTGGGGCCTAAAAAACAACAACAGGTTGAAAACGGTTTCAAAGTGCAAGTTTTTAAAAACAATGCTGTTTTTGTCTCTGAATAAACTATAAAAATGTGAATTTGTGAAAATGGTGATGTCATTCACATGTGTATTACGTGTTCAGTCTCTAGGCACGTGTGAGTTTCTTTACAAAGTGACATCGCCAACTACTGGCTTGGCATGCATATTACAGACTTTTAGTTATTTTCGTGGATCTATGTAAATGGTAGTCTCAGCTTCAGACATTATGCCCAAGGGCCGCTGGCTGAACGTCTGATGCATACGGCACACTTAGCTGGAAACACTTCAGGAGTTTTGAAGTCACCATCGGATTGGTTGAATTATACAGGATGTGTGTCGCGTTCTTTAACGTTACGCCTGGAAACAAAAATGCTGTGGCGCCAAACAAGTCGTCGTGTTACAACTGTGATGACGACCACTTGTCAGGTTCAACTAAATTCTAGATTTTCAAAGGTATGTTAACATTTTTAAAGTTCACAGCATAGAATCTTTAAAATGTGTCAGAGAGTTTTAAGCACTGGTCTGTTATTGTGGCAACTTTTTAACGCAGCAAAAAAACAAAACATGACTGGTTGCTTTACCTGTCAGTCATATGGCCTCTTGGGAAGGCCTTGGCCATTCAAAGGGGCCAAAGTTCCCAGACCTTCTGCTATTAGTCATGTCGATGGGAACAGTTTTGAGATTGCAGTTTTGTTGTCTGTGCACAAAACTTAAAAAAAAAAAAAAAACACAAAGGAAAAACTTAACTGGTTTATAATTGTTGTGAAGCATACCCAAAAACAGTGTTTTTTAAACTTTGTTAAGAGCGCACCCGTTTTATTATTGTTATTTATTTATTTTATTTTTTTACTTTTTCCGAAACTTTGGGCCTCTTAGCAGCATAAACAACTCTGTTTTGAGCGGTGAGTGGTTTCTGACTATTTGAAATGCCTCTGATTGGCCATTGCGTTCCAGAAATCAACAGATATGTCTGTGATTGGCTACAGTGTTAAACACTGCTAAAACAGAGCACAAACAAAAATACACATTGGATTCTGGCATGAGGTGACTGCTGCTTACTTTTGTTTTGTTATTTATGTTTACTTAGTCATTAAAGTTAAGTTTGCAGATTCCCGCTTCCTTGTTCCCTGAGTCTTGAACTTTGTTATATACATATATATGGTACATTTTCCTTAAATCATCCTGGTGACCCATTTCTTAAGTCCCTCGGATGGGTTGCAAGCCATGGTTTAAAAACCAACCTACAAATTACAACAATTACTTTCATTTGTAAATCACATATTTTGCATTCAAAATTAATGTAATAATTTATAACTCCTATTTTTTTTTTTTTTTGAGAAACCATTCTAACATGCTGATTTGATTTTCAAGAAACATTTCTTATTGTTGAAAAACATATCCTGTGTTCTTTAATGTATAAACATTTTTTAAAAAGCAGCAAGTCTTCTCCCCTAATAGTGTAAATATCAGTTTTAAAATAATTATGTTGATACACATTGACATCTAAAAACGTGTTGTAATAACCCGTAAAGCCAAAAGCATACTTCACTTTTTACACACAAGCGACAACATACAGTGCACTGAAGTTATTTTGCAGTAATCGGTTGTTCCACAAGGTGGCAACACTGTCCTGGGGCCGTTGTTTTACATTAGAAAACAAAACTAAAGAGCCAGAACAACATCAACAATACAGCAGAGACTGCAAGAACAACAGACGCTCACATTGACAAGTGCTTGTGAGCAAGAGGGTATGAGATAGCTCAGCTTTCGTTTAGGCATTCAAAAGTATTTGAAGAGTTCTGATGCAAAACCAGCTAAATCCATCTGACATATTTCTTTAAAATGAGTATTTCTTTCTGGCTAATTTGTTTAGGTTTCTATGTAAGTATTGGCACTTCTGATTGGGCTGAGGCTGGAATTTAGCGAGTTTAAAGTAAAGGTATTTGATGGACGTATACTATGTGTCAGGAGCATTCACTCGCTATCATTATCTCATTTTGGACCGAGATGGCTTTTAGCTGGTTTTGCATCTGAACTCTTCATTTGTTATCGGTCATAACTTAACAGGAAAAAATACAGCAGACGCTGGACATTGATGAAGCTTTCTAGACAGCATGTGTTGACCGGCCACATTCGCACACAACATCAAAATGGAGTATACTTTGAAAGGTTGCACAGCTACTTCCGTGTTCTACTTATTATGGCTCAGGAGTTTCCAGTTAACGTTCAGCGCACCTAGATACAGACAGCTGCTAATGAGAACGCAGATTATTACTAATCATATTCTCTGCGCTAACATGAATTATCTTCAACCTGCTGAAATGTTACTTTAAATATATTTCCCTTAATGTGCATTCTGAATAATAAATAAATGTATTTCCCCACTGACCTGCCGCATTCTCATGAAGAGTATTTTTCTTTTACTGATCATATTTTATACCTGTTGAATGTACAGTTTTAAGAGTTTGATTGATAAACACCCTTACGAAAATTAACCATGGTTTTACTATAGTAAAAGCGCCATGTTTTTTTCTTCCATTTTTACCAATTGTATAACAACACTTTTACTACAAATAGCCTACCATCGGTAAACTATGGTCAGTGTAATAAAACCTAAGTTAATTTGTGGTTATATGGTTTAACTTCAATTGCAATTTTTTGGTTTTATTTGTAGTAAAACCATGGCTAATTTGTTTGTGTGCGTTGGTGCTCTTATTCCGAGCCCCTACTGCTTATTCCATTGTTTAAAATGGCTGAATGAATGTGTGGTAACTGGCTTATTTAACGATGTTAAATATTTAAATAATGTGCGACTACTTTAAATATTTATATTTTGGCATTAGGCTACATACAGTGAAATTATGCCACAATATGACACAGAATAGTGACTAACATATTAAATACAGATAAATAAAGAATAAATTAATAAATTAATTGAATAAATTGAATAATTGAATAAATTCATTATGATCATATTTATCAGATCTCACAAACACAGCGTCACGATTTGGCCACTAGTGTAGAGCACTGACACCCTGTGGTGAACAATGACCTATAATTACCAGCCACTACTTTCTCAGATCGGTTTATGTTAGATTAAAACTTCACGTTCCGTTGAGTTTGGAAAATTCTGTACTCAGTAATCATCAGAATATGTCTTCACCTGTCTCTGAAAATTTCCGGATTTAAAAATCATCCCACAAACTTTCATTTTTTAGGCGTTTAAGTCAACTAGATGATCACAGTGCACTGGAAACGTACATAACTGGAAATAACTGAGCCATAACATTTTGAAACGGAAGTGCGTCATGAGGCTCAGTGCAAGTAGTCCATTGCAGGGGTGCCCAAACTCAGTCCTGAAGGGCCGGTGTCCTGCAGAGTTTAGCTCCAAATTGCCTGAACACACCTGTTGGGAAGTTTCTAGTATGCCTAGTAAGAGCTTGATTAGCTGGTTCAGGTGTGTCTAATTGGGGTTGGAGCTAAACTCTGCAGGACACCAGCCCTCCAGGACCGACTTTGGGCAACCCTGCTTTATTGCATACATTTTTAAGCATTAAAAAAGCAACAAAGCAAGAAAAATATGCCTAATTTTCCTGTTTTAATCTCTTTGGCAGCAAGATGCCTGCATGAGCACATAAGACACAACATAGTGCTACAGGGCAATTAGTGGCTGTATTACCCATGCTTCCCATAGTGCCACCATAACCAGCGTTGATCTCTCATCATGGGGGCATCTTTCCATCCGCTCTCGGGCCAAACTGACAGGATTAACAGCAAGGCTGCAGACTGCTGTTATTAAACCTCTAAACATTCAGTGAGCATTATATATTTTCATACTTCATCAGCCTGTGCCATTCTGAGAGTTTTATGGTTTTAGAATGTGCCGCTTCGCCTTTGCCAAAACTTCTTGCTCTCTTTTCCAAGAGATGTGCCATGTGGTTTCACAGCAATATACTGCACTAACGACATTTTGATGTCACTCTGCATTTGTAAGCCAGTGGTTAACCAAACTAGGAATGATCGCTTTTTCTCTCGGTTCCTATCCCTTATTCATTTATTCATTCCGTCCCCTTTAGACTGTGATAAGGCTTATAATTCACATTCGCAGTAAAATGGAGCGTGGTCTCGTTTGCAGAACTCAGTAACTTTCGGAACGCTCCAGTTTATCAAAGAAGAACAAACAGTGTCTATTCAGCTTCTGTCGAGTTGGTTTGAAACACTGCAAAGGGAGTAATAGCGTTTGCAGTTCTTTCAACCCATTAATGGGTTTCCTGTCATAGCCTAGAGTGTCGTAGTGAGAAAGGAAGAGAGAAACCGGCTCCATAATTACATCTGAAGTACCACATTTCAAGCTGTATTCAATTATCTGGCTGTCAGTGCTAAGTTCAAAACTGCCAGCTCCAAAACTGTTATTACCGTAACTACATTTACTCACATAATAAATGAGGTGAGCGGTGTACTTTTTAGATGGAATAATTTTGGGCTCAGTACAGATGAGGGACTCATCCAAGGATTATGATGTTGGCATAGGCCATGGATGTCTGAGACTGCACACTGGAAACCTGTGGCGTGACACAACAAACTAGACCGTCCCATTAAAATCAATGAAACTGTCTACCATGTAAGCATTGCAGAGCTGCTCAGCATTGTTACAAATAATAGCAGTCTAGCTTTGTTGCTTTTTTATGTTCCAGTTTTGGTTCTCTAGTAACCACATTATGGCTTAATTTAGCAAATATATACATACAGTGCTTAAAGGTATGTGAACCCTGTAGAATTTTCTATATTTCTGCAAATATATGACTCAAAATATCATCAGATTTTCACACAAGTCCTGAAAGTAGACAAGGAGGCCCCATTCAAACAAATTTGACACAAAAAAATATACTGTATACTTTGTAATTTATTTGTTGAGAAAAAGGATACAGTCTTATATATCTGTGAGTGCTTTCCGTATTACATTTGCAGCAATAATTGCAGGTAACATTTCTTGTAACTGTTGATCAGTCCTGCAATACAGCTTATAGGAATTTTAGCCCATTTCTCAGTACAGAACCGCTTCAGCTCTGTGATGTTGGTGGGTTTCCTACTGTGAACTGCTCGCTTCAGGTCCTTCCACATCATTTCAATTGGTTTAAGGCCTGGACTTTGACTCGGCCATTCCAAAACATTAACTTTGTTCTTTTTAGCCATTCTTGGTGGAATGACTCGTGTACTTGGGGTTATCTTGCTGCGTGACCCATTTTCTCTTGAGTCTCAGTTCTTGTACAGATGTCCTGACATTTTCCTTTAGAATTTGCTGGTATAATTCAGAATTCATTGTTCCATCAGTGATGGCCAAGATGCAGCAAAACAGGCCCAAACCATGATACTACCACCACCATGTTTCACAGATGGGATAAGGTTCTCATGCTGGAATGCAGTGTTATCCTTTCTCCAAACATAACACTTCTTATTTAAACCAAAAAGTTCTATTTTGGTCTTGTCTGTCCACAAAACATTTCTCCAGTAGTCATCTGGCTTGTCGACATGATCTTTAGCAAACTGCAGATTGGCAGAAATGTTCATTTTGGAGAGCAGCTGCTTTCTCTTTCCAACTCTGCCATGCACACCATTGTTGTTCAGTGTTCTCCTGGCAGCGGACTCGTGAACATTAACATTAGCCAGTGTGAGAAAGGCCTTTAGTTGCTTAGGACTCCTGGGGAGTGTAACAGTGGTCTTGAATTTCCTCCATTTGTACACAACCTGTCTGACTGCAGATTTGTGGAGTCCAAACTCTTTAGAGATGGCTTTGTAACCTTTTCCAGCCTGATGAGCAACAGCAACTCTTTTTCTGAGGTCCTCAGAGATCTCCTTTGTTTGTGCCATGATTCACTTCCACAAACATGACCACACTTAGATAGATCCCTGTTCTCTAAATAAAACAGGGCAGACACTGACACCTAATAGTCATCCCACTGTTTAAAAAACATCTCTGAACAAAAGGTCTCTAATTTCGCTTACAAATTAACAGCTAAACCTAGAGATGCACATACTTTTGCCACTCATATGTAATATTGTATCATTTTCCTGAATAAATAAATGTCAAAGATAATAGTTTTGTCTCATTTGTTTGACTGGGATCACTGTGTCTGGGTCAAATGTATGCAGAAATACAGACAATTCTAAAGGGTTCACAAACTTTCAAGCAGCAAAATTAATACTTTACACACTATGTTATATATTGTGATGAAGATATAGCATAAGTTTGTGATACAGTGGAAATTATAAGTAGGATTTCGCTGGCACTGTGATGATAGAATTATTAAGGCACGCTAATCCGACGTCTTTCAGCTAGTGCTTCTCAGCTTGGCCTGATAACTGTTAATTTGCACAGTCTTCACCTGCTGCTTTGCATGTCATTGTTAATTTACTCCATGCAACGACCATTGTATCTTCTTGGAAATGTCTTCATTATGTATGTAAAACATATGTTCTACATCAGGATTGGACTGAGTGGGTTTTCAATCTCCTTTTGAGCTGCATATCTTTTCTCCCATTATCTGTAACAATTTTCTGCTTGAAAGAGCCCTCTTATCGCGCTAGCATGCTCACTTGACTCGGGGTCTTATCCAAGGACCTTCTGACAGCTACTGTACACATTGTCACACACAGCGGAACTACCATAGCATGATATTGACATAATGGCGGTTTTTGGCTTTTTTTAGAGGTGGCACTGGTGGTGCGGATAGTCTGTTGAGTCCTGCATATTGCATCCAAACCCGACCTTACAGACATTTAAGGCCACAATAAAAGAACACGTAGTCCTAAAATACATAAATTTCCTATTATTTTGCTTGTTTTTTTTTTTTTGTTTTTTTTTTTTTTTTCAAATAAAATGGTCTTCTCATCTGACATTCCAGAGGTTCTTCAAATAAGGTGTTTAATCTGGTGAATTGATTGTTTTAAGTATAAATTAAATGTCTAAATAATTTTTAGACTTGGTTAAAAATTCATTCATTCATTCATTCTCTGTGATTTATCCACAATTGCATATATAGGCAATGTCAAATACCATATTCAGGTATACATTTAGTAAGAAAATAAATAGCAAGCTGGATGTGCCCGAATGGTGAATCCGTATTCGGAAAGGCACAGAAAACAAATAATGTGTTCTATGGAGATACTATAAGGACTAGGGATACAGTACATAAAATTTCACTTACCACATAAACAGAGTAGGGAGACGACTGATAGGACAATGGCAAACAATTTGCAGATCCTAAGAACCACTGACAAACATCTAATCTTGTAAAACGAGTGGTAAGTACTGCCGCTCTGTAGTATAAACAGAGTATGTGTGATCGCAAATCTCAAAAGTGAAATTAAAAAGCGGATTCAAAAGCGATCTCAGTGCCCTGGATATTAATAGTGGCTCCCTGATGCCCGCAATTTATATACAGTATGATTACCCAATTATATAATTGCGAGATAAAGCACTTAAATATATTTTTCATCTCTTCTCGTATTTATTCCCTTTAGAGGTTTCGTAGGACATGTCTCACCCAGCACCAGACGTCATTTGGACATAGTTTTGTTGGACTAAATCCTTTTTGGCCGACCTGGTCTTTGTCATGACCCAAAAAGAGACGTTGAAAATTTGTCTTTGTTTGTTCCATCTGATTTGGTCCAAATTTAGCACAAAAATAGAAATTGAAAATTGGGCTTTGTTTGGTCTGTCTGATTTTGTCCAAATTTAGCCCAAAATTAGATGTTGAAAATTTGTCTTTGTTTGTTACGTCTGATTTTGTCCAAATGTACCCCAAAATTAGACGTTAAAAAAAATGTCTTTGTTTGTTCTGTCTGCATTTTGTCCAAATGTAGTCCTATGTTGGATGTTAAAAATTTGTCTTTGTTTGGTCGGCCTGATTTTGTCCAAATTTAGCTACTGTACACATTGTCACACACAGCAGAACTACCATAGCATGATATTGACATAATGGCAGTTTGTGGCTTTTTTTAGAGGTGGCACTGGTAGTGAGGATAGTCTGTTGAGTCCTGCATATTTCTTTCAAACCCAAAAATGGAAATGGTCTTCTCATCTGACTTCTTAATTAAATGTATAAATACTTATTTTTTTTTTTTGTCCAAATGTACCCCAAAAATAGACGTTAAAAAAAACTGTCTTTAGTTTTTCTGTCTACATTTTGTCCAAATGTAGCCCTATAATAGATGTTAAAAAATTGGTCTTTGTTTGTTCTGTCTGCAGTTTGTCCAAATTTAGTCCAAAAATAGATGTTGAAAGTTGGGCTTAGTTTGGTCTGTCTGATTTTGTCCAAATTTAGCCTATAAAAATAGACCCCCCCCCCCCCCCCCCCAAAAAAAAAAAAAGACGTTAAAAATATGCCTTTGTTTGTTCTGTCTTTGTCCAAATTTTGCCCAAAAATAGACATTGTAAAGTGGCCTTTGTTTGGTCCATCTGATTTAGTCCAAATTTAGCCCTAGATGCATGTTTATTTTGGACCACATATAGCCCTAATATAGATATGTAGCAAGTGAAGAAATAGACTGTAGAAATAGCTTTAAGTTATGTGTAACTTCTTTAGCAAGCTAGAATGTTTTTATCCATATATTTTTACACTATACTTACAGTGAAAGTCTCCTTGGAATAGCCTGAAGTACACACGTAATCTAAATTAACAGTAGAATGTATTTTCATGTTATTCACAGAACAAAAAGTGTAATTGTATCCTGTATATGCAGTCTAGAGTCTAGAGGGGAAGTTAGCTTTGCGTTCCAGGATTAAAAGATGTTGCTGTAATCTACTAATTAGCAATTTAGCTATTGCTTTTAACTCAAGGTGCACTCAGTAATTTTGTGCTAATTAAAGAATATACACACACAAAAACTGGTTTTGAGAAATTTAATTAAAATACAGTGCTTGAGAACATGAGATCTGTCTAATAGGAAAAACTGTTTTATTCAACATGAGGTGACCAGCTATGTTACACAAGCTACTGCCAACAATGCTTATTTTGTAAAGCTCTTTAGCCAAGTCAAGGTGTTTGATAAAACACACACACACACACACACACACACACATAAAAGTACACCTGAACAAAACAAGCCAACCAAACAAAAGAATAACAGACATAATATACACACTAGACACAACATAACAACAAAAGTTGAGTCAACAGAAGTGATCAAAGTGATGGTATGGATCAGCACATGTGCAGACCTCCAGGCAGATCCAACAAAATGAGTATGAGAAGAAAAATGTTTAAACAAGAACTTTACTCGTTTGTTGTAAAAACAAAAACCATCAACAAATCCTTAGTAAATGCTTCTTTAAAGTAAACTCATTTCAGGCAGCGTTACCCTGGTGTAACCTTAACTGAAGTGTCTCTGGCCAAAGGCGCAGCTGTGATGTTTCTGCAGAAAATTTTGAATTTACAACCTTTAGCCATCAGCCCAGAATCGTACCCATTATGCTTTACCACCCATTACACAGCAACTCACAATATGAAATGATATGTTAAAATGACGTCAGTGAATCCTCAGTGGTTTATGTCTGAAAGCTGGACATAAAAAGGAAGTGCTTAGGACAGAAAACCCTCTCAATCCTACCTCTAATTTCCATGTTTCACATGTGTCCTGAAGCGCTACACATCACAGGCGGTGAGAGTTATCCTCTGAATATGCCGTGCAAATGCTGTTTATATTACAGGGAGGCTTCACTCAGTCGGACCTGAAGTCCCTGTTGGGTTCATTTTATTGTTTGACCTCATTCTTGGATTCTGAACGCTAATAGACTGGTAAGCTTTTTATGAGTCGTGCACTTTTGAGATGTTCATTTGCATTTCACTCCAGAAGAGAATTAGCTGCTGTATATGTGGAGTGCAGCGGAGTTAGAAATTAATCACTCTAGCCTCTAACCATTACTGTAAAAGCTCTGCAATTTTCTTTCTTTCTTTTTTTATTTTGACCCTCAATACTGCACTGAGTTTTTACCACTCAGCTGAAATTTCAGCATCTTGATGAGATACGACAGAAGTTAATCAGTGATAGCCCATGCTTTCACTCTGACTAATGCTGCATTTCAATGAACCCTAAAAATCACAATGTCCAAATTCCTACTTTGAGAAATGTATTAGAACGGCACGTTTACAAAATGTCATTCTGAGAATTTCACAAATTTTTATTTTGTGATTTATCTGTGTATAAAAAACTGCAGACGAGCTGAATGAAAATGTCTCAGAAAACAAAGGAAGTTTTGTATTCACTATGACAGCAAATACTAGTGTACAGTCACAAGATTTCAGATTCATGCTCTGTCGTTTGGCAAAATATATGTCTGTTTCCTCCAGGGGAAGTGTTACCACTATGATGGCATTTTAGTGCCATGTAGAAAAAGAAAAAAAGTCTAACATTACAAGATTAAAGTCGTAATATTCCAAGAATAAAGTCGAAATTACTAAAGTCTAAATACTACGAGAATAATGTTGAATTATTTTCACAATAAAGTCGAAATGTTTTGAGAATAAAGTCGAAATGTTTTGAGAATAAAGTCGAAATGTTTCAAGAATTATGCTGCATTCACGCCATCTCGTAATTCCGAGATGAAAACACGTGACATTCTACTGAATTATGAGTTTCTATGGCAACACAATCAATGCCAAAGCCCTTAGATGCTCCTGAACTCCTGAACTTCTAGCCTATTGCGAATACAAATGGTTCAGATTGAGAGCACTGGGAGATATTCCAAAGTCTCAGCATTCAAATTCTGTCAGTTTTATAGTGAAATACTAACAATAAGTCAATACTAACAATAAGTGTTTTTCACGCTCTATATGTGGCATGACAGATCACTGTATTTGCGTCAGTTTAAGTGGCATGTAAGTGTAACATGGGAATTGAGTTTTGTTTCATGTTTTCATGTCTTTGATTTTGTATTTTATTTTTGCTGTTTGTGTCTTGCTTCCCTTGCCCTCTTGTATTCCTGCCAGTGGTTCCCTTGTTCAATGTGTCATGTTCATGTTATATATGCAAATAGCAGCTTGACCCTTTAACTGTCACCGTCCGCCCTGTGGGACGCCTAAGTTTAGTTCACCATATTGCAAATACATTCTAATCTAATCATGACAAACTATATATCGTTGGGAAGGTCTAAGACTCCTAAATAGATATTTTACCACTCTTTTGTGTTACAAATTATGTAGGAAAAGTAATAGATTAATTTATGATGAGTGCACCTCAAAAATCTACATCATAACAGGAGTTCTGACCTTTGCCACAAAAATTGACTTTCTTCGTTGCCTTTTTTTCCTATCACGCAATAGAAATCTTAAGAAATTATGTATCAACTGAAAACTTAAAATCTCAAAATTCATCCTCTAAAAACCATTTTAAAATCAGACATTGCATTATGATGGAAATTCTACATCAAATTCATATTACAAAATGTTTTCGTTCATGAAATATAAAAATGTAACTTTGCATAGTGCATTTTCATGTCTATGTTCAAGACAGTTAAAGGGATAAGCAAAAAACTCTTTTTGGCCATGTTATAAACTCTAGGGGCAAGGCTTCTAAATCAGGGTGTTTTTAGCGGTGTGATATTTAAATGACGATTGTTTTTAGCCGCCACATTTATCAACGTACGATCATTCGTACGACGGGATTGGCAGCATACGAATGTTTCAAGAATCACATGAGAACTCTGTCGTAAGTTGATTTGTGTGCACTGATCTGCGCTTGTTTCTACGTTAGATTGATAAATGAGGCCCGAAGAGTGCAAGTTAATTTGGTTTGCTGGCAGCTAAAACACCTGTAAAGCTAATAGTAGTACTGCGATTTTGAACATCCTACAAATATCCTACATCAGAACACAGCATAAAGGAAACAGAATGTCATTTTCTGTGAAAATGTGTGATTTCTAGTGATATAAGCAACAGTGGCCTAGCATTTTGATTAATGGATTGAAAATTGTTTATCTTGTTCATTGTATACAGCTTCAATTTAGCTGTACTTTGGCAGACTGCTTTCTTGTCAATATAGAATGACCATCTTATTTTTACCAACAATTTGTCTCATTCAGCTGCAGGAACACCTACTATGACCAATCTTACAGTGACCTGGTGACCTCCAGCGATAAAAATCACTGTCAGCATGAACAGACATAAGAGGAAAAGACAGGAAGCGGTGTGACATCTAAGAAGTCAAAGATTTCTTGAGGGGAAACTGTTCACAGCATGGTCTGTTGTGGTCCGTTGCAGTCTATAGATTAGTTTTCAGGATAGACATCGAGAAAAGCAAGGAGAAAGAGCGAGAGCTAGAGACGGTGGGTGAAGACCGGTGTTTTTCTGTGTGACCATGCCCCGGGGGGGTTTTCACAGACCACACTGAAGGAAATCCAATAATCAGCTTGCTCTGAGTTAGGCACGCTGTAGCCCATCAAAGCTGCTCTCGGTCTAACAACTCCTTCGTGGCAAAGACTGGTATAGGCGAGCCCATCAGATATCCACACAGCTGGCTTTACCTCAAAACCTGACATCTCGCAGGAATCTCCCATCTTTTTTAATGAAAAAGAAGATTTCTTAAATCCAAAAATCTCAGCTCAGTTTTGATCAGAATTTGTGTTTGACTAGCCAAGGTGAGGACAGATGCTCAAATAAGAGGTATTCATGATGGACAGAAGACCTGATGAAATGAGATTATAGCCTTGATGTTTTCGGAAGCTTCAGGTATCCTAGCATGTGTGTGTTACGACATGATCTTTACAGTTAAATATTGATTAAAAATAGATTTGAAAGTGGGTATTTTATGACACGCCATCATGACACATTAAAGGAATAGTTTAATCAAAAACTAAAAACACCATTTTTGATTTCCAATAAAATGAAACCTTAAAGGAATAGTTCACTCAAAAATGAAAATTGCTCCATGATTAACTCGCCCTCAAGCCATTCTAGGTGTATATGACTTTCTTCTTTCAGACGATTAAAATTGGAGTTATATTAAAACATGTCCTGGCTCTTCCAAGCTGTGTAATGGCAGTGAAGGGGGGTCAAGATTTTGAAGGCCAAAACAGTGCATCCATCCATCCATCATAAAAAGTACTCTGACATGGCTCCGGAGAATTATCATAGGCCTTCTGAACGAAGTGATGCGTTTGGAAGAAAAATATCTGTAGACATAGCATAAGCTCTGGTGAGAAGTGATGAACAGGGAAACCCAGAAGAGAGAACAAAACACCAGTCATGAATTAGAAGTACAAAATGATGATTTTTAAAACTAATAAAATGTAGAGAAGGAAGTGACAATGAAATTCTGCAAGCTAAACATTACCGCAATGCACAGCCAGCAGACGAACGCTGCTACGCAATTCTGCATAAGAACGCCGCCGCGTTACCCCAACTAAAGCACGGTCAGTTTCCACCAGCACACACAAAACTGTCACAATTTTCAAAACTATTTGGGACTGATCCCGGACGAGCCCCCATTAAATGTTACGACTTCTTGATTTTAATCTAGGGTTGGAAGTTGTAACATTTAGATCGTGACCAGTTTTGTGATGTGCAGGAGTAAAAAGACAAAGCACAAACTGAAAGTAATGCCAACAAAGGTTAATTTATTTTACAAAATATAGAGAAAAACAGAAAAGAACAATAATAGTAATACTAAATAATAATAATAATGAAAAGACTTAACAAAAGAGTAAATTATATATAATATTTACACAAGAAAACAAAAAAAAAACAAGATAATAAGCCCGCAGGAGAGAGTTGGACGTAAGTGGCGCTAAAGAAAAGAAAACAACAAAACAAAAACAAACTAACTCAATATAAACCTCTAACCTAACTGAAAAGAAAACAATCAAAGTAAGTCTTCGGCATTTCTAGACGCCCTAACTTACCTATTCTAAAACTGCCAAACAAAAAAATACAAGTGCAGCGCCCACTTCTAAACTAGTGTGTCTATACATAAAGATCGCTAGATGTTGCAATATGTATGTCACGTGACATATTACCTGTCCAAAACCTCCTGGGGAAAAACACAAAGGTTGTCATCAAAATAAATACAAATGCTAAAGAAAATAATAAGGAAAATAAACAAGATGACAACTTAAACTTTAACAAAGACACATAACAAAATACCAAAACCAAAAGAAATAACGAGAGGCAATTAATAAATAAAGAAACAAAGCAGGAACGCAAAACGGTGCCTCTCCCTTGGCGTTCCACTAGTCATCTTTTAAAATATTGGCGGCAGATAGGATTGGCCGCAAATCGAATTGGGCTTCTTTGACACTTGATGTGGGTTGTTTTTTTCATGTTCGGGGGTTGAAGTGACCCCAATAACATGATATTTAGCCTTTGGAATGTGAATTTTACCAGTGGAACCCTGCCAAAAAATGTGTATTTTACCCTCAGGAATGCTACTTTTACTGGGGGACCCCCCTCGAAACACGACTGTGTTAGTTTTGGGCTATAGTTTTGAGTAGCAATTGGGCAGGTTTTGTTGTGAAAACCTGGCAACCCTGGCACAGACTGCAGCAGCATATAGGATGAGCTTTACGGCAGATAGAGGTGGCGATCGCATCTATTCCTCTCAGAAATCAATTGTTTTGCCTCGGAAGACTTGGCATACAATTTTTTTTTTTTTTTTTTTTAATAGGTTATGACTGCAGTTGTATTTGCCTGTTATATCCTGTGTTTTATTGACAGATGGTTAGGTTTAGGGGCAGGGTTTGGGTTACTTGCTCATAAATGTGTAAATAGTGTAATGTAAATAAAACTGTTGTGACTGTTTTGAAAAATCACACCCCAGCATATATGCAATAATGGCAAAATGATTACCCAATATATAATTTGATCATGACAATAAAACTTCCACTGCCTTTTGCGTCAGCATATTGACGCCAAGGGTTTCTTATTTAAAGCAATGGTGGACCCTGCACGTCGAAAAATGACACTAAGGGGTTCCTTGTGTGTCAAAAAGTGACGCCAAAGGGTCCTGACCAAACGTCAACATATGACGAGTTGGGAGTGAAAATGTGTTTGTGGAGCACTTTTATGGTGGATATTGGATATTTTTATCATAGATATTTCTATTTTAATATATTTTAAAATATAATTTATTCCATTGATGGCAAAAAAAAAAAAAAAAAGTAAGTGTTCGTGCTGCTTTAAAATGTTAAGTTTACTGAACTCAAATATCCACGTTTTCATGTAGTACAAGTTAACATTTCATGTTGACTAAACTTAAAATTTTAAGGCAGCATGAATACTTTAAGTTGAAACTTTTTTTTTTTCTTTTTAGTAGAAAGTTTGAAAGAACAGAATTTATTTGAAATGAGACTTTTCTAAATCTTTTGTAAAAATACACATCTTAAATGTATATGGTTTAATGTGTCCTCTTTGAATAAAACCATCAACTGATTTAAATCAATCAATAAGGAGTTAATCAAACCTTACTAACTCCAAACTTTATGGACACAATATGGTATGGCCAACAATTGATAAATGGCCATTGTTAGAATTCTATAATATTTTGTCTAAACAAATAAATAATAAACACCATATCCAACGTTCATCATTTTAAATGCTGCAAGGGAATTTAGGTATAACAACTTGTATAATAAAATTCCCATTCCAAAACCCCATATATCATGCATTTTAATCAAAAAGGCAGCATCTTAATCTACATAATTCATTTTAATAATCAAGTACAGAACATCCTCATTTACTGACCATATGCAGACAACATAATCAGTGAATTCATGTAACTCCTGAAATTACAATTTCAGCAGCTTTGAATGATCTGTAATAATATATGTGACACCTGGAAATACAAAATCATCAAAGTGTAAAAAGTGCCGTGGCGTACAGTACCCTATGCCAAAGAAACAGAAAAAAGCTATTAATAATGACGGCAGAACCTATCAGGGCCTGAGAAACTCATTGCCTCTCTTTCCTGCCGCCCCGCTGTGCGTGCTGCTTATTCCTAAAGCAATCTGTGTCTCCCCAGCAGCCTAATCTCAGCCTGACGGAGCCCTGTAGACCACCTTCACATGCCCTCAATGTGTCGTCCCGAAAATACAGCCGTTTAGTCCTTCCCAGAGTCCCACATCTCACTGGAATAATTACTGGCCCAAAGGTACGATGCTCTTCTGTTCCATTTATACGTCTCTCATCATTTACACGGCAAGCAGTTTTGTGACGCTGGGATATGTTGACAGTCCGCGAAAAGGGAAGAAAGGTGCGCTCCGAAAACAGAAATCAAATCCTGGATGATCCCATTTTAGCATTAATCTCAGCACAAAACAGAGATGCAAGCAAATAATGTGATTAAGAGGCACTTTGATTAGAATTGGCATCTGATGAATTGCTCTCAGCACTCCACACCTCTAAAGATGGATATATATGTTGCTAAAGAGAATCCAATTACTCAGAAATTGTTGTCCGTGGATAGGATAAGAAAGTGATATCAAACGTTCGGTCGTGAATAATGTTGCCCCTTGGATGGGCCAACAAGAGGCGTTTCCAGCACTGCGGTTTGATGTAGTACCCGTTATTGACTGATCGCGGAGCCGCATCGCAAAAAGTGTGTACTTTTAATCATAGCGACTTCAGCCTTCGTGGTAGCCGTGAATCGTGCATCGCTTGCAGCCCATAGAAATGTGCCTAAATCAAGCCAGGGCATGAAAAAAAATCAGATAAATGATAATGGCAATGCGAGGAGATATTGAGAGGGTAATGTAACACGAGTGTCACGGCACAGACATTATCGGTTAAGGCTGAGGTTATTTGTGGCTCACTGAAGATAAAAGCACCATTAAAGCAGGGTGATAGAACTTTCTTCCTTCTCCTTGGGCTGTGAATGTGACAGAGCACCCGAGTGTAGAAATGCTTGGATTTGCATTTTTTAAAATGTGACCAGGGAACAGCGGGGAAAAAGGCAAACATTGGTGAAAAACGTCTTGGAAATGATAAGTTCAACAGGAAGTCATTTTAAGACATTTTGCCTTACAGGAGACCTGATGTTGCTGCTGGAAAAAGAAATTGGGTTTGGTGCTGGTGTAGCGGGTGGGAGGCTTGCTGGTTAAAATTGTTAAAGGGATACTTCGAAAAGAAAAGAAAAGAAAAGAAAAGAAAAGAAAAAGCAAATTCTGACAAAGCAAATTCAATATACCTGTATGATTTTCATTTTTGTTCATTCATTGAAAGCCAGGGGGGTCCAACCATTTGAAGCTCCCAAAATAACATAAAGACAGCATTAAAGTAATCCAAAAATCCAGTGGTGTAATTCATTTTTTTTTTTTTTTTGTGACATTGCCATGTTCAATTTGTATGGAAGCCCGCTTCCACCACTGAATTAATAACAATAAAAAAAAGGTTATTGCAACTTTTTAATCTCACGGTTGTGAGGGTTTGTTTGTTTTTTCAATTGCAATTGCAAGTTTACATCTTGCAATTCTGACTTGTTTTTCTCTGAATTGTGATATAAATTTGTAATAGTGAGTTATAAAGTCAGAATTATGAGATATAAATGAGCAATTATGCAATTCTGATTAATTAACTCCCAATTCTGATAAATAAAGTTGCAGTTCTGAGAAATAAAGTCAGAATTGCGAGATACAGTTTTATGCAAAAGTTTGTGACCCCCATGCAGAATCTGAGAAAATGTGAATAATTTTAACAAAATAAGAGAGATCACACAAAATATGCATGTTATTTTTTTATTTAGTAATGTCCTGAGTAAGATATTACACATAAAAGATGTTTACATATAATCCACGAGATGGAAAAATAGCTGAAATTATTAAGGGCTAGCTTGGGAACCCTTGATTCTTCATATCGTATGTGGTTACCTGGATGAGCTATAACTGTTTTTTGGTTTGTTTTTGTTATGGGTGTTCATGAGTCCCTTGTTTGTTCTGAACAGTTAAACTGAGCACTGTTCTTCAGAAAAATCCTCCAGGTCCTGAAGATTCTTCAGTTTTTCAGCATCTTTTGCATATTTGAACCCTTTTCCAGCAGTGACTGTATGGTTTTGAGATACATCTTTTCACACTAAGTACAACTGAGGGACTCAAACACAACTATTAAAAAAAGTTTTAAACATTTACTGGTGCCTTAGAAGGAAACACGATGCATTAAGAGCCAGGGGGGAATTTTGAACAGGATGAATATGTCCAATTTTTTTCTTATTTTACTGAAGTATCGTTTTTTTTTTTTTTTTTGGTACTGCCCTTTGGAAGCAACAGAAGATACTTGCATGTTTCCTGGAAGACAAATTAAGTACAATTTACCTTTATCTTCAAATTCAAAAAGTTTTCAACCCCCGGCTCTTACTGCATCGTGTTTCCTTCTGTTTTTCTTGAAATTGCGAGTTTATATTTAGCAATTCTGACTTAAAACACAATTGCGTTAAGTTAGAATTGTAATATAAACTCACAATTCTGAGAACATATCACTTTTTCTTTCCCCCTCAAAATTGGACTTTATAACTTGCAACTGTAATTTTTTATCTCACAATTCTGAGAAAAAAAGTCAGATTTTCGAGATATAAACTCGCAATTGCAAGAAAGTCAAAATTGCTACATACAGAAAAAAGTCAGAATTACAAGTATATCACGCAAATTCTGACTTATAACTTGCAATTATATAATTATATTTATAATTTCATATGTAATTAAGCATCCAAAAACATTAAATTAAGGTTCACAATTCTTTTAAAATATATTATTTTCTAATAAGTACTATTTTAAAAAAAGTATGTTATTGTATTTCTTTTCACAATTGATTAGAAACTTCTGGATTCTGTTGACAGTCATTGTATGGACAAAAAAAGAGCTTCTATTCTTCAATGTTTCCTTTTTCTTCTCCAGAATGAATAAATAAATAAATTTAAAAAAAGCATACTGAAAGTAAACAAAATATAATTCTTATTTTTGAATCAAGCACCCCTTTAAGATCTCATGGTGGAACACCAGAAGACCAAATACATAGTGATTCACAATACTGGTAGAAATATTTCTTAAATTTTGCACGCACACACACACACACACACAAAAGTCCATCTCCCTTTTGGTGAAGAAATGTGCAACAACAAATAACATTTGATCCAAGGAAAATTCTTGATTGCCTGACTTTGTTTCCTTAAAGGCACTTTAATATCTACCAGTTACCATGATGTATTGCATTTATTGGCAGCTTGTGGAAACTGGACATTTCAGGGATTGCATCAGAGCAACAGACATGTTTGATAAGGTGGTAAACGGCGTAACCAAATCAAAGAAGCCAGCAGCTGAGGAAGATTGAATGCTGTCATCCCAAAATACACTGTAGCAAACTTCAAAGTTTGCCCTGGATCTCCGGTAAGAATCAAAGACTCCAATGAAGCTCACCATGTTTAGAATTGAGTGCAAATGGGACCCACTTTTAATTGTGTCCTTAACTACTATGTACTTAATCAATTGTTACAATGCACTCTGTGTGTGCATTAATGTTTTTACATTCTCCTTATATTTGACATTACCATCCTGTAATTATAGCTCAAATTATTTTCTGTAGTTACATTTGCATTTACACTGTTAACCCTACCTCTACTACCTCTTAAACCTGACCATAGCAGCAAAAGTATTTAACAATTCAACATGAACACAATAGGTACATTGTATCTAACCATTCATTATTTTATGAAATGAACAAATTGATTGTTTAATGTCATCTCTGCTTGCTTTCATGATGGCATAGTTTGGAAACCTCCATTACAACTTCATTACATTACCAGCTATTTTTGTCAACTTTTAATAGAAAATGTCAAAGTATATTGAAATTGAAAATTCACATTATGAACATTATGGAAGCCTGTAAAACCAACTTAAAACTCCCTAGCTGTTCACTCAATTTAGAGTGTATTATTCACTCGAATCAGAGACAACCTGGCAGCTTTGACTGTAAAATAGTAATGAGGAGGTGGAAACAATGCCACAGAAGCGTCAAAACGCCCTTACTGAGAAATCTTTATTCATCTCTAATATAAACCATTAGAGAGAGTGCAGTACTTTAATGCATAGCCTGTGTCTCATTAGGTAGTGAGACGTGCGGTTCTGCTGAGGCTGTCTCATAAACTGCGGATAGGATAATGACACATGGTTTTCTCAGAATTTTCTTTTTTTTTTTTTCCCTCAACTGAATCTATTTTTAGTTGGAGGGAAAAACGATGAGGGGAAAAAAATAACTAATTCCAGGTGGAAGCGCCAATGCAATTTTTGATCTATTCAGGCCATCACACATGCGTTGAGATTGATCTTATTAAATCGCATGTTAAGTAATTGCTGTTAATCACAGGCTGTTCAGAATGAAGCCGTCAGTCATGTAGAATAACAACGCGGCGAACAATGCAGTCCTGTGACTCATGCCAGAGCTTTTTGACATCAGACTAGCCCTTAAGTTACCACATGCCTATCACTTTTGATTGCCTGTGTGAATTCAACAATATTAGTTTGTTATTCAGACCATAGTGGAGTCAGTAATGAATGCCAATGCACTTGCAGGGTTGGTCACAGGTGAAAAAGACAGCCAATTTAGCTCAAGAAAAAAATTAAGAAATGTACGGCAGGTCTTACTATCAAACTAGAGTGTTTTATTGACAAGGTCAAAGGAACTGTTGCAGACTTTAGAAAAAATCATTAAAAACACCAATTTAAAGCCAACTTGCCTCTGAGATTTGCATGTTTTCTTGTTTGTAATGTATAGCAGTACTTTAGAATAACTATCTGATGGAATCAAATCAGCTGAATGTGAAAACTCATAAATTTCACAAATAATGGTGAGTGACATATTGAATATATATTTTTGGGCATAAAGACTGAACTTACAATTTAAAACATATTTTCGTACAGTGTACTGTATTTCTGAACATAATCTGAAGCAAAATTGATAAGATTTGGACAAAATGTGTCAAAAAATGACAATGACGCTGTGCTCACATACCCAGTACATGTTGTCAGTGATTGCCAACAATAAGATGAAGCAAGCCTTGAAAAGATACAGCAGGTCATGATAAGATTTTAAATGGTGAGTAAAGGCAAAATGGCCAACCTTGAAAAAATAAGATTCATTTAATTTTGCAATGACCATGAAAAGAAGTATATGACTTACAGTTGAAGAAACATACCTGTACTAAATCGCTGCAATTTTTTTTTTTTTTTTTTTCCAGGGAAACCAAGTTACCAAAGAAATATTCTTTGACAAGCAGAGTACATAACATTTTGAATAAGTTTACATTTATTCATTTAGCTGAATGTAGATTTAAATGTAGTAAAAATCAGAAACGAGTGATTAATCACATGGCACCAACAATATTGGCAGTGCCACAAAGCTGCAAAACAGACCATTTTTATTTGAGATAATACTATAAAACTGAATGAAAATGATTGTGATTACACGTTAGCCACAGAAGCTGTGTGTTTTAGTCAAGAAACAGTAATGTTTCCCGTCCCTGGCGTAGCTGATTGACATTATTAGCACCGCATCTAGTTAGCAAGCTACTCTAGTAACTAGCTGTGGTTGCAAAAACGTAAGCATGTAGTTATCCAGTCATATTGATAGCTGATGTTTAAGGGACAGTTCACCTAAAAATGAAAATTCTGTCATTAATTACTCACCCTCATGTCGTTCTAAACCCCTAAGACCTTTGTTCATCTTCAGAACACAAATTTAGATATTTTTGATGAAATCCGAGAGCTTTGTGACCCTACATAGACAGCAATGCAGCTACCATGTTCAAGGCCCAGAAAGGTTGTTGTACTTTCGTGAACGAGCATCAAAGACTGACACAGAAGAGGGAAAATTATTGAATAAAGTAGTTGTTTTTGTTTTCTTTATGCACAAGTATTTTCGTAGCTTTATCAAATTAAAGTTGAACCTCTGATATCACATGGAATATTTTAACAATGGGAAAGTGTGGAAAGCTCTCAGATTTAATCAAAAATAGTTTAATTTGTGTTCTGTAGATGAACAAAAGTCTTACGGGTTTAGAATGACATGAGGGTGAGTAATTAGTGACTCCTAAAGAAATGAATCATACTTTTCAAAAATCATGTTACTCACGTTCAACGATTACAGTCATAGCTAAGCACTTTTACTTACGTTACATTAAGTGGGCCACCTCATGGTGGCTTCCATATTAAGATCACATGATCATTACTCAACATTTCTGTTCACAGAAATAAATTGTAGCATATCAGAGGGAATCAAAGGAATTTTGGGACAAAGATCAGACTCCTTCCAGACTATTTGGCTTTCTCTTTTTCACAGCACATGTCTTTTACATATATAAATGCACCAAAATGATGCTAAAAAGAACTTATAAATGAATACCAGTGCATTACATAACGCCATATCATGTATGTAACTCACTGTTTATGTCATTTTCAGTAACCATTGAATAGCTTAGGAGGATTATGTTTGTGTTTACTACACTCTAAGAATTGTGTTTTAATATGAGAATTTTATTGGGTTATTTTTAATATTTTTTTTACCCAGGTGCTTGGTTTTTCTGTAGCTAAGTTGTTGGGTAATTTTTAATGCTGGGTTATTTTATTTTTATTTATTTATTTTTTTTCCTACCGAACCGCTGGGTTAAGCCTGTCTCTGATAAAACAGCCCTGCTGCTGAGTTACAGTCAGAGCACAGGCTTTTTGAGTCCCCTCAGGAGAGAGCGGTTCTCAGCACTGCCGATTTGGTGCACTTTTTCAGCAAAATGAAGGTTTGTATACATTTTATTTAATTTATAAAGGCTTTACTGTGCTGTAAATTGTATTATTTTACGCAGCGCAACATAAGGATGAGAATTCAGTCAGCTACGTCAGCAGCGATCACTTTGCATGATGGAAACGCCTTTTGCCTTGCATAAAACAAATGGATTTTATTCGTTACGGTAGTGAGTTTAATTTAATTTGAGGTTAAAATATGTTCTCTAATGCCAGTACTGTTTGTTTAAGGGCAGGTTTTGGTGTCAGTCACGTCATCTTTCAGCTATGAGTGAAACGCGAGGCCGTGGTCTGAAGTTCGCAATTACCCTGACGAACAGCAGCCCTTCACTGGCTCAGATTTCGGCCACACACCGGCATGAGAATTAGCGCTATTTCTGTAAAAAAAAAAAGTGACTATAGGGAATAGTTAAATACACTAAAATTAAAATGCTACTTCTAAATGTTATATTTTTATGTCTAAAATGCTTGTTAAACAACTTTAAATGTATGTTGTAAACTATGCTGTATTCACCCAAATAAATAAAATTTGTCTTGTATTTTGTCCATGTGTTCTTGCTTAATAAACGTTCATCTTTTGATTATCGCTGTTGCCTCTAGTAATTATGTGTGTTTTTTATAAGTTCCAGCCCAGCCAATATTTACCTAGCGCTGGGTTGCCAAATAACTCAAGTTGGGTTGTTTTAAACCAAGCATTTTTAGAGTGCATGTGTCTGTTTAAAAATCTCTCCTTAAAATGCTTCTATCAATCAATTCTTCGTAAAATGTATCATATTCTTGTTATAGAAATCATACGCATGAAATCATGAAATCATAGAAATCATGCAAGAGCGGGAAAATTAATGCATTTAATATAAAGTTTAATAGCCTCATTGAGAGACTCAATGCAAGTGTTAATTAAATGACTGATGGTTGTTCAGGTCTAAGCAATTGCATAAATAAACCTGGGATTCCAATTTTTCACTCTCTTAAAACGTCTCAGGTTACGTATGTAACCCTGGTTCCCTGAGAAGGGAACGAGACACTGCGTCCTCTAGGGGGCGCTAGGGGGGAACGCCGTCAGCGTGACCCGTGTCTGAAGTCTACATACAAAAACAACAACAAAGTTGGCCGGCGACAGCCTATGACGTCACTGCCGGCGCGACTCGTCGCTGCCGGCGCGTCACTACCGGTGCGACCACAGTATAAAAGGACACCGGTAGAGCAGGACGGCCGCTTCTTCGTCTGAAGCTCACATCCTGAAGCATGGCCCCGAGCCTAGAGGACGCAGTGTCTCGTTCCCTTCTCAGGGAACCAGGGTTACATACGTAACCTGAGACGTTCCCTTTCGAGGAACTCGAACTGCGTCCTCTAGGGGGCGCTAGGGGGAACGGTTATACCCACGCTGCCATGCTGAGGGGACTGCCTGACTTCGGAGAGACAGGCACTAAGTACCAACTCCCTAGGCCTTAAGGGAGTTGCCCCTAGGATAAAGTGACGGCTGTCAGTGACATATCCCCTACGGCCAGAGCTTAGGCTGCATACCCAACTTACCTGTAGGGCAGATATCGGCCCGGGGTAGAGCCCAAGCTTGGAAACAAAGTATTTCCTTTAAGGGGATACTGCCAGAAGCCTAGGATACCCAGGTTGGCCTGTCACACAGGAGCTACTGCAGCCCTGCACGACTCCCTCAGAAGTCGTAACACAGAACGCAAGAGGTAGCTCCCTGCTTAACCCGGTTGAGCGAGCATAAAATGCGCACCAGAACTAGGGTGCGTAAAAACCGTTCTTTTAGCCTGGCAGAAGCTCTGGAGATGGACCCGAGACGACCGGGTTTTAGACCACCTCGAGAAAGGGTACGGGCAATAGCGCGTGAATCCCTACCATAAAGGATTTTAGAATGGACGCAGAACACCGGTGCCTTCCATACCACAGCGTGGATTTTAGAAAAGTGCCCAAAGGTTAACGTGTGCACTTACCATATACATGGATTTGAGAAAGCGCCCAAAAACGTGTGGGCCTTACCATAAAAATGGATTTTAGACGTACCGTTGAGAAACGGTGGAATAAGAAGACCCTCAGGGTGAGGGGAGCACTGCCGGCTTAACAAGGCTCTAAGGGGAAGGCAGTAGGGGCGCATCTAGCCGCCCAATTAGGCAAAGCTCAAAGCAAAAACCCTCAAGGAGGGGGGAGCACAAAGATGCCAAGCAGATAGAGGCCGCGGCTATCTATCCACTAAAACTGCCAGGAGCCGATACGCTTAGCCACACAAGATAAGGCAGTGTATCGCGACAGGCTTCTACTCCCATGGAGAGGAGGAGCCACTGATCCCCCCAGGGGGACGAGCTCAGAGACCCTTTCCGTAGAAAGGGGAGCATCACCGCGCCCTGTACAGAAGCCTTGGATGAGATCTGACCCGTGAAAGTTCCCTTTGGCCTGGGGGAAGGCAGTAAGGGCGAACCTCAGTTGCTCAAAGGAGCAGTGCTCAAGTAAACCCTCGATGGGAGGGGAGCACCCTATGCAGTAGCCGCAGCTAACTGTCTAATAATACTGCCCTGAAGCTGATATACGTACCAAGAAAAGGTAGTGTATCGAGATCGGGTTCCACTCCCGAGACACAGGAGGGACACCTGACCTCCCCAAGGGAGACGAGCTCTAGCAAAAACCCTTTCCGCAGAAAGGGGAGCATCGTCGCACCCTCCCAGGAAGAGATACGGGGATCAGAAATGACGGGGAGCCACCTCTACAAGACTGCACAGAAAGCAGTCACATCCCCAGCCCTCAGGCTGTTCTGCGGGTAACCTCTCAAGGGGCATAAGCCCTTCTCACCCCACACAGACCTATGCTTACCTCCTCGATGAAAAGCATGGGCCCTGCTCTACCAAGACCCGCAGAGCCTTGGGACCAAGGGCCAAGAATGCTTAGCTGAAGGCTCCTCGGAGCACTCAGAGGGTTTCCACAGAAACAACTCTGACTTGAGAAACAGTGAAATAGCGTGACCAAGCCCACTCCTCGGAGGGGCGACCGCTAGATCACCAAATGGCATAGGTAGGAGGTCTGTGTGAAGGGCGGAAACCCCGCAACCGAAGCCCCTCAGGGCGGGACGAAGACAGAGGGTCTCAACCCGGTGGTCAATGTGTCTATCCAAAATGTCCAGGAGCTCCCTGTGAAGAGGGATTCTGAAGAGCTTACCCAGACGCAGGACCGAAGTCCTAGTTTCCCTCAGTGCTGTAAAGGGAACCTGAAAGCTTCCTATTCGAAACGGGAGGCAGACCCAGGCAAGCAGCCCATAACCATGATTGAAGATCAGAGGGGGGTGCTCGAAGAGGACCTACCAAGGAAGGCACAAAAACAGGACCCAAATGCATACAGCATGGTAGACACATTAAACATGAGTCGTACTCACCCCACCATGGTTCCTGCGCATAACTCCAGAAGGCTCAGAAGATCCTTTTGAGAAACCATCCAGACCATTACTATGACCTGACAGGGAGATTGACAAGAGACTAGGTTATAGGGGAGTAGACCACACAGCAAATCATAAAAAATGGGCTGTCTACCCCGCTTTCTTTTATAGTAGGGGAAGACAGCACTCACCTGGTTACCTCAAAGAGATCGCTTATTAGAAACCCTAAAAAGGGGAGCGACCACCGAGCTAGAAATATGAATCCTAGAGACATAAAAAATGGATCGAACTCACCCATCCATGGTTTCCGCGCATCAAACTGTGAGAAGAGGCCGAAAGGCCGAGCCAGACCATCAGTAAAGGTTGCTTTTAACAAAAAAAGCCAACCTAAACATCATAGGTCCGGCGGGGGTGCGCAGGAAAAGTATCACCTAACCTCAGTCAGGTGGAGAGACTAATATGAAGGGGGAATTAAGAGGAGGGAGACAGGAGCCCCCAAAGGAAGATAAGCAGAAGCTATCTCCTACTCTGACCCCGGCGAGCACGCTGTCTCGTCTGGATCACTTCCCTCAGGTCCTGTCTACCTCCTCTAGACCCACGCTTCCTCCCGGAACCACCCGCAGGTGGGGGAGGGGCGCGAGTGGCCACACTAGTCTTCTGGGCCTGTCTTCGTCCCTCGGAACGAGACGGGCCAGGACCCCCATACTGTTCGGGCTCAGACCTGGACCTACGTGGAATGAAGGTTTTGAAGGCCGCTGAGCGCGCCCTCGCCTCCCTGAACTTCTCAACCACCGTCTCAACGGAGGTACCAAAAAGTTCGGAAGGCGAGACTGGCGCATCGAGAAGAAAGCCCCTCTCTTTCTTCCCGAGGTCAGCCAAGTTCACCCACAGATGTCTCTCCGTAACCACCATGGCCCCCATAGACCTGCCCATGGCAGTGGCGGCCTGCTTGGTGGCACGGAGAGCGAGATCCGTGGTGCGGCGCAGCTCAGCAACCTCGTCCGGGGAAAGACCCTGACCCTTATCCAGATCTTTCAGCAAGTCAGCCTGGTAGGCTTGAAGCACCGCCATAGTGTGCAACGCACCCACAGCCTGACCTGCTGCTGCATATGCCCTGCCATTCAAACGAGATGTTACTTGAAGGGGAATGGATGGCAGGGAGGGAGTCTTCAGGGAAGATGCCTTACCTACAGAGAGATAGCTGGCCAGCGTCTCTTCTACAGGCGGCATCCTCTGATAGCCGTGTTCACGCATCCCCTCAATATTCGCATAATTAGAGTGCGGAAAATTATGGATGCGTGAAGAAAACGGCCTCCTCCATACCTTCTCGATCTCCGTATGCAGATCGGGAAGGAATGGAAGACTCACCTGGGCCGGGAGGTTATGATCAGAAAGATAGCGCTCATCGAGACGACCCCGAGGCGCCACCTCTCCGGCTCGCTTCCACGGCAAGTCAAGCCTTACCGTGGCGCGATCCATAACCTCCAGCAGCTCCTCATATGCAGGGCAGGAGATTAGAAAGGGTTCAGCCTCAGCTTCCTCATCTTCCAACATCTCCTGCTCTTCTTGGGAAGGACCCAACAGAGCACTAGCTGCTGGATCGGATGATGTAAGAGAAACAACATCATCGTCAGCCAGCAGCTCGTCCTCGCCCGCGACTGACGCGCGTGAAAGGGAAAGTCCCTTTTTTAGCTCGTCAGCGAGGTCCACCTGGGATCCCCACGAGCTCATTTTTCTCCGTGCCTCGGCAGCAGAGGGACCTGAGCCGCGGGGAACAGATGGCTGTCCCTCTTCCCTCGAGAAGAGAGACAGACGAGAACGGAGCTTTCTCATGGGAAAAAGCTCACAGTGCACGCAGACTGCCCCCTCGAGGACGTCGCGTGCATGCTCCTCGCCCAAACAAAAGACGCAAAGATCGTGCGTGTCATCGGGTGTCAAATAACGAGGACACGGATCCACGCACTTTCTAAACGCCTTACTAGTGCTAGCCATTATTTCTCCAAAGAAAAAGGGGTCTCTTACCGTTTTGCTGCACACTCCAGACAAAGAGTCAATGAAGACGAAGAAGAGGCCGTCCTGCTCTACCGGTGTCCTTTTATACTGTGGTCGCACCGGTGTGATCGCCGCAGCGACGAATCGCGCCGGCAGTGACGTCATAGGCTGTCGCCGGCCAACTTTGTTGTTGTTTTTGTATGTAGACTTCAGACACGGGTCACGCTGACGGCGTTCCCCCCTAGCGCCCCCTAGAGGACGCAGTTCGAGTTCCTCGAAAGGGAACTCATTATTTCCTCACTTTATCTCTTCCTGCAACTTGTGTGAATGTGAATGTGTGTTTGTTAGATTAGTTTGTGTGTTTAGTTGTGTCCAATAAGGTCTTATTTATATTGAAAAGAGAAGTATTTTGTGTTTTGTACTTAAAGGTTAATGTCTTAAACTGCCGATCTTGTTTCCCTTACAAAATTAATAATTAATGACTGAGTACCAATACACAAAGTGGTGCTTTTGCATGATACTCAAGTTAATAGCAATTCATAACAAATTCAATATTACTTTGTGCACCTTTAATGCTGTTGTTATTAGTTAAGGGAATACGATGTTAGCACATTATAAAGTCCTGAAACTCACCACTGATAATGGGATAAACTGCATTGAAACAACACTCTTAAAAATAAAGGTGCTTTAAAAGTTTCTTCACAGCAATGCCATAGAAGAACCAATTTGATTCCACAAAGAACCATTCAGTCAAATGATCTTTAAAGAACCATCTCTTTCTTACCTTTTTATAATCTGAAGTACCTTAGCCACAAAGAACCTTTTGTGAAACAGAAAGGTTCTTCACATGTTAAAGGTTCTTCATAGAACCATTTAGACAAAAAAGGTTCTTCTATGGCATTGTGAAGCTCCTTTACTTTTAAAAGTGAAGTTTGTAATTTAGTTGCTTATGGTTTTTTAATGGCTCTGTAATTATAGTTTTAAGATTTATCAGTGCCAGCATTTTACGGCTTAATGTATTCTAAATCAAATTAAATGGACAGTTTTCTGACTGTAACAGCATTTTACCCTAAGTACACTCTATATCCACCAACATTTTCTCTGGATTTATGTAATGTTTTTATCAGACTGAGCGGTTCATTTATAGCCATATTCAGAATTATACATTTATAATCCATTACTTCAGAGCTGAGGCACACAATTCCTACAGAATTCTCTCAGGATCCTTTTGGGGCTCCAAATAAAGAGCTGGAAAAAATATTCTATCATTTTGAAAACACCCACCAGTGACTGTGGGGTATGAATGAGTAATATCCAGACACAGTCAATATAATCAGTAAAAGCTATTAACCTAATCAGATACTAGAACAGCACAGACGCAGAGAGTCTATGACTAAAATCCGCCTTAATCCGCACAAAAGTCAGCTGGAAAAGTCGAGTTAAATTCTCACCGTGTGATTTGGCGTGCTCTGTCTAAGCTATTTACAGTCTACATCTTGCTAGAATGGCAGAACTATAGCATTTCCCTAAAGCAATGCATCTGTGCCAAATCTGGCCCTGGTTATGTTATTGGACCCAATTAACAGTTAACATATTGGAGGTCTTCAACACCATTTTATAGTCCATTGATTTTATGGCATTAGGAGATGCTAAAGCTGGAATAAAAGGATTGAACTGAACGGATTTGTTGCAGTGAGCTTGTTCTTGCAGCGTTGCGGTCTGCTAATAGGTGCGACTGTAATCAAGATGACTAAAAGGTTCTTATTTTATCCCGTGACAGCAGATCCAAACATGGTGGATAATATTTCACCTCTGTGCCAGTACTGCGCTTTCCAGTTCACTGCTCATGTGGATTATGTAAATAGTGTTCGCAAAATCATGTAATGTACTCTTGATACGATAACTGCTCATGCAGGATTGTCAAATGATTCTATATGGTGATACATGAAGATTTGGTTTAAATAACATTGACTCAGAACTAGCTCAAGTAAACTTAGGAAAGTATCTAATTTTTGTATTATTGCAGCCATTGTTTAGCTATATGTAAATGTCACAATATTTCCTGACATATTATAATGACAGACTCTGTCAGAGAGCTGGCATTTTTGAAGGCACTTAAACACCATAATTTGTTTTCTAATGCACAGCATCTGCTCATCATAGACTATTGTTCATCTGTCAGATTCTACAATGCAAAAACCTCATGTGGGTTTTTAATGTTTTAATGTTAAACTAGCTGACTGTGTGATACGCTACAGGAAAACAAACCTGTATTGTCGTTCTTGAATATTTTAGACTGCATGGAAGAGATAATGTATGGTGATTAACACAAAATAAACACAGACAGGGTGATGAGGCATCCGACGCAGAGTAGACTGTACATTATCCCACTATTTACAGGCTTTTCGACAAATAAATAAATAAATACACTGACATAAAATATTGATGAGGTTAATTATTTCATATTTGTAGCTGTATATTATCTTTTCACTAAAGCAAAAATGTTCAGCACAGCTGCAAGACAAACCACTGCAAACATATAGTCATAGTATTTTTCCAATATTTTTTTTTTATTCAGTTGAAGTCATTGTTTAAAGGGAACCCCGGGTATTGAGACTTATATGGCTTAATAACGTAAATCCATGAAATATTTGCATAATAATAATAATTAAAAATAAATAAATAATCCATATTGTTTTATACATATTTTGGACTATGGGGGGCATCATTATTTCGATGCCTTACATGTGCGGTGTTACCTGTTGCTATTTTTACCCCCAACACGACTTGGAATACACAACTTGTAAAATAAAATACTGATACGATGCCACATTGTGCAGCTTTTGGTTGTAATTTTCAGTTAAAGGGCAACAAAGGAAGCAATTTAAGTCTTCCCTGCTTTTCTAGCTATAAGAAGAGGAAAAAAGAATGGGAAGATGCCTGTGGATGAATAAAACTTCCTATAGACTCCAATCTTTGTTCTCTCCATGTTAGCCCTGATTCCTTTCAGGCTTTTGGTAGACCACAGCTATTAAAAGAGCTTATAAACGGCAGAGACAAGAAACGCCAGATGCCATCCTGGCAGGAAGTAAACATGCTGATGCCTGACATGACACCGCAGCCACTGAAGGAGTTTCTAAGCGCAGATCGGATTTCACTTGATATCTGGGAGCGTTTAGACTCCTTGTGGAGAAAAATCAACGACACGGCATTTGGTTTAAGCCTATGCTTATATCCATCACCACCTGTAAGCTCTGTAAGTAGCTGTGGTCATTGCATCAGTATTTTATTTTCCGAGTTGTGTTGTGGTACAAATAGCAACAGCTAGTGCCAATAGCTTACCGAGTGCAACCATTTCATATCATCGAAATAATGGCACCCCCCCATAGTCCAAAATACGTATAAATTGATATGGATTTTTTTATATACTTTGTTTTTAGTAGATTGTTGTCAGGTAAACATACCCATAAAGGTGCTGTATGTAAGATTTTGATCAGTTACAAACGCATTTGTGATCGTTTGAAGCCTCATTTAAACTATAGCAGTCCATTATATGGAGAAAAATCCTAAAATGTTTTCCTCAAAAAACATAATTTCTTTACGACTGAAGAAAGAAAGACATGAACATTTTGGATGACAAGGGGGTGAGTACATTATCTGTAAATTGTTGTTCTGGAAGTGGACTTCTCCTTTAAAACAGTAAATCAAATTACAGTGCGATGCTCGTCGCGTGTCCTCAATCTGGCAAACCTGCACCTGATTTCAAATGTAGTCATTGACAGCGCTTCATGGGAGTGGGTGGGCACTAAGTAATTTTAGTGACATTTGTTTAGATTCTTTGATTGTTAGAGATTTTATACAGTTTCTTGCACAATGCAATCATTTTGCTTCATAAGATCTCAATATATCATCTGGAGCCACAGGTAATAATTTTGGCAGTGGCTATTTGCACTAAGTGCAAATAGTGATAGATGCTATTTACACTATGTACAAACAGCAATGGGTTCTGTTTACACTAAGTGCAAATATCTATAGATTATATTTACACTAGTGTTAAAATAACAGGATTTTAAGCTATTTATAATACTTATTGCAAATAGACAACAGGCAATTATCTGCACCTCAGTATTGTAGTACATTATAAAACAGCATGCAATAAAAATGTGTTGAGCGTAAATTATAGTTTTAATTTAGATTATTAAATGGATGCTGTCATATTGGGACAATAAAGCCCTCCCTTCAACCCTAGCCAATACTTTAATGACTTTAATGTTACGATAAGTAACACCTTACTTCAACTTTTCAGTTATTTCCTTCATTTTTAAATAAATGCCTTTCAGATATGACACAAGATTTGAAAAGGGAGGCAAAAAGTCAAAAAGACTACAACACATGCTTTACCAACTGCACCACTGGAGCTGTTAATATACTAGCATCTTTTGTAGTGTTGACCAGACCAATCACATGTTGGTGGGCAGAGTTAGTGTAAATAGCCTCTGCCAACAAGGCAGGCTATTTGCACTTAGTGTAAATAGACACTCTGAATAAGTTTGTGTTTCTTCTAATGCTTTCTTCTTTTAAAAAATTGTCAGCAGCTGAACTGCCTCATATAAATCACTAAGAACCACGGATTCAGCTAAAAATCTGTACTGTTCTACTCAAGAAAAAGAAGTCAGTTACATATTGGATGGCCTAGGGGGTGAGCAAATTAACAGTAAATCATTTTTGGGTGAACTATCCCTTTAACAACCTCATAGCTCATAGTAGGTCTGTCTTTATAAGTTATCTTTTAAAGCCAGTCCCCCTATGTAGAAAATAAATGGGATGTTTACTCCCAGAACCTGTCTGTTGCACTCTTTAAGGAGCAACTAGAATGCTACAATATTTTACAATGAAAAGAGAGACTGTTAATATGTTTGTTACCAAGCATTCATTTGAGTGCACCAGCTGAGGTGATTATTTCAGCTCTAATCAAGCCACTAGATCAAAGGCATATGTACTTTTATGTAAATAAGGTTAACTGAGACTCGAGGGTTTTTTACAAAAAGAGGGCATTTCTAGCATTTCTCTCTCTAGTTTTATTTAGAACACTGTGGAAATATTCTAGGTAAAGGTTTAGATACAACCAACAGGCATGACGTCAGGCCTTTTTACCACGCTGCGAAAAACTGCTGTGTTGCAGAGCGCATGTAATGCGATCCGTGGGCAGAGTCATTCAGATTCTGCCGTCTAACCAATCAATTCCACAAACGAAGCACCACCTTATCTTCAGGTGCACTACACCAATGATAAGCTTAACATTGATTTTTTATGTTTAAGTGTTGTCTCTTCAGGAAGCATGTGTACAGACTTTAAACGCTTTCCAAGCACCAGTGAAAGATCTGAGTTTGCAATGCTGTTGTTGAATGTGAGACTGGAAAATAGCTGCAGGCTAGGAAAGTTGCCTCCTTATGCTCTGTCATGATAGCTGTGTGTGCTAGAACAGTCCTCAAGATAACCCAGTGAATATTGGGCTAGTTACACTCATTTAAGGGAGTTTTGCCTCTAGAGTATATTGCAGTTTTTGGCCAAACTATACTTCATAGCTCCTTTATGGTAGTTATCAGATTGTTAGTAAACTCTGAAAAATAGTGGGTTGTTTTTTCTACCCAACTGCTGGGTTGAGGTTGTTGGGTCACTGGCTTAGATTTCGATGACACAACGGCACGAGAATCAGCACTGGTGAAAGAATAGTTGAGTTAAACTACCCAGCATGTTGAGTAAAAACATTTACCCCAACCAGCTGGGTCAAAACAACCCAGCATGTGTTCTGTCCAATATTTACCAACCCTTACGAAAAAGAAGTTAATTCAAGTTTGCTATTTGTATACTTTTTTTAAACTAAAAAATAGGAAAGTATTCTTTCAGTCTACTTTGTATGTACTTCTCAGAAATGTGCTTTATATACTTATCAGAAATATACTTAAAATGACATTTAGGTATACTTGACTTATACTTAGAAAAAGTCTAAATATATTTGAGCTATACTTGTGCTCTGAGAATCCGTGTTTTCATTGTTATACATGAGAGATGCTATTACACAGCTTCTGTACAGAATTTCCGAACTACACAAGTGAAGAAGAAACCAAAACAGATGCTTCCACACTGTAAAAAATGCAAATACATATTTTCCATTTTACGAAACATTCGTATTTGAGTATCAAATACTAAAAAATGCTATTTTCTTTAAACTATATAAAAACCCTTGTCAGACCAACAAAAGTACCACAAATGTTGTCCCAACTAGTCAAACACAGTTGTCTGAACATTTCATATTGTTGAAATTTTAAGGCTTTGCAAGTTCCCAGCATGCATTGCAGCATGAATAAATTATCCAGTTACTGTTATAGGATTATTGTTTTGCTGTTTGCTGACTTCATTTCAACTTTTTTGTTGTTGTTTTGTCATTATTGTTAGTTATTTGTTGTACTGTGACATAAAGATCTCATCTTTTTAATATTTGCTGATTGCCACCATTCTTGAGGGTTGTGTATCTAGTTTTGAGGCCTAGATACTTTCAACCACTTATATTCACTCTGTGGATATCTTAATCTTGTAAAATGCTTTACAAATAAAGACAACATTGTCTACATATTAGACTAAGTTATTCATAATGTTTTGTATGTTCAGATATTCATTTAACAATATATATACAAATTAATACCTAAATAGTGACATAGTAGTATACTTAAAGTATGATTTGAAGTTCACTTAAAGGGAAAAAAAAACAAAAAAAAAAAAAACAACTTGAGTTTACTTGCAGTGTAAAACTACTAAACTATTAGTTTACTGAGACTATACTTCAAAGTGTACCAAAAAATTCATAAAAAGTATTTAATTAGTAAACTATCAGTATACCTATGAGTTCACTTTTAGTATACTTGCAGTACAAACTGAAAACTTAGATGTAAACTAGTTGTGTACTGAAAGTTTGCTACTGTTATACTTGAAGTATACTTAAAGGTATACTTTTATATACTAGAAAGTGGGCCAATTTAGTCCCAAGGAGTATTAAAATAGTACACTTAAAAGTATACTACTAGTATGCTGACATTTGTATACTTACTACATAAAGTATACTTAAAAATATACTTGAACTTTACTTAAGTATACTTAATAATATAAACTTGAAGAATAGTACTTTTTGGTAAGGGAAGTGCTGGGTTGCCAAATAAACAAATGGTTGTTTTTAACCCAGCCTTTTTTTTTTTTTTTTTTTTCAGGATAGCTGCTTGCCAACAAAAACATTTTATTCTAGGTTCATGAATTCTTTTTTTTAAACACTTGAATGTGGGCAAGTTTCATAAAATAAAAAATAAATAAATAAACAACATTTTAAACAAAAAGCTGAAAACAAGACTATGAATTGGATTCAGAATGAAATAAAATATAGATGGAGTTGATCAACACCCCAAAGCTTGACAGTCATTATTACCTCTTCATTCGTCGACATTTTATTCCACAACGTTTTGATGATGTTTTATGTTTGATGATCCTGTTCGATTACATGTGGAAGCATCTGTTGTTTCAGTTTTTTTTACTTGTGTTTTTTGTCGATTCTGTACAGAAAATGTGTACTAGTGCCCCCTACCATATAACAATGAAAACACTGATTCTAGGAGCACAAGTACAGCTCAAATATATTTTGACTTTTTATATACGTCAAGTATACTTAAAAGTCATTTTAAGTATATTTCTGAGAAGTACATAAAAAGTAGACTAAAAGTATACTTTCCTATTTTAAGTTTAAAAGAAGTATACTAACATCACACTTGAATAAACTTTTCGTAAGGGTCATCAAAACAGATTGAGAGAAAAATTTCATTCCTTTAGACGGTGCTTTCATGCATGAAAGTCTCCAGACCACCGTACCATCGAAGAAGACTGACAAGATGGAAACTGATGGAACTACATGGGAAATTGTGGGGAAAAAAAGGCCTTAACATCAACTGTGTTGAGGCATTTTGTTCTAGAAATGGGATATGTTCCATATAGTATGCCTAATCTTAAAAAACACATCAAAAGACCACTTATACAGGCATGGAATTTTAAATATTTATTCTAACTTGTAACTTGTTTCAATAACTTGCATTCTGAAGAACAAAGTCTAATATAGCATACAATTCTAAGTCTTTCATTAACAAAGAATACACTTGCAAATCCATTTCAAGTAACTCCACAGCCACTTTGAATTGTTTGACCCAAAACTAGTCAAAATTCACCCAGACGCAAAGCACACTGGGTAACTGGCAGTGCTACAATATATAAGCTGAGTGTTAATAACACAGCCGATCGTCTACTGCTAGAATCTGCCTTGAACCGAACAAATGTTACTAATAAAAACAATTCCAAGGTCAAAACAATCATGTTGATGTCACTCCTGTTATATCTTTTGAGCGTGATAATTTCCATATAAATATGTGTGTTTTAATTTAATTATACTTCTAAAGGGTAAAGCAGACTTTCAGAAATATGCTCTGGTTAAGCGCAGGCACTTCAACTTTATTAATTATAACTTGATTACTTGCAAATGGCAAAAAAATTACCAGGATGGGAATGAAAAGGTAAATTTAGCTTCTGCTTGGTGAAGAAATGACAGTTAGCTTAATGAAGAATGTCAACTCAAAGCTCATTTCATAAAAAAAAAAAAAAAAAATCATTTTTAATTTGTTTTGGTGTCTATTTCTGTCATTTTAAAGAGAGTGAAGTACAATATACAATCAACTGGTTCTTAATTCCAGTCCTCGCATACCACTGCTCTGCACATTTTGTGTGCATCTCTTATCACTTCAGACATTTGTTTGATTAGAGTATATAAGTGCCCTGCGAAGTGCAGGATATTCCGCCATGATACCAGTTCAAAATGAGCGTATATTAAGGGCATTAAAATGTGTGAGATGTGAAATTATTTGGAGAGATATATTATGTCATACTTCACACTTTTCTGGTAAGTTTCATGAAGAAGCTGCAGGCCATGGCGTAGCGCCAATCTGTGAAACAACGTTTCGAAGTGAAGTAAATTTCACAGAATTTCCTGTGCTCAAGGAGTAGGAAGCAAAGAACACTGTGTAGGGATTATGTCAATCGAATATCATTCATGGAGCTCTCTTCTAACAAGCTGGTTATCTGAATCACGTGTGTTAAATAAGAGTGACATGCAAAATTTGCAGAGCTGTGGAACGCGAGAACTAGAAATGAGAACCACTGTTACACTAATTGTGCAATCATTTACTGATGTTTTCCCTCCAAAATGATGTTGCTTCCTGGAGGATGATGACATTGAGGAAAAATGATGTTACAAAAGACTAACCGGATAAAAAAGTTGTGCTGAAGTAATACATAATATAATATAGATAGATAGATAGATAGATAGATAGATAGATAGATAGATAGATAGATAGATAGATGGATGCAAAAGAAATCAGATTTGCAATAAAAAAGTCAGAATTGCATATTCATATGTTGCAATTATGACTTTTTCTTAAGTTATTATTGCACAGTTTTCACTTTATGACTAGCATTTGTGAGTTTATATCTCAGAATTCTGACCAGTATTGGGAAAAGTTACTTTTAAAAGTAATGCATTACAATATTGCGTTACTCCCTAAAAAAGTAACTAATTACATACTTAGTTACTTTTTATGAAAAGTAATGTGTTACGTTACCTTTGCGTTACTTTTTAAATCTGAGTAGGGCTTGCTTGTTTGTTTTTAATATAAACAAGTTATATTTTGGCAAATGTAAAAGCCCTTTCCATCCGTCAATAAATAAGGAAAAAAAGTAACAGGTGTTACTTATTTGAAAAAGTAACTCATATTTTACTGTAAATTAAAAAAAAAAAAAAGTAATGCTTGAAAAAAGTAATCTGATTATGTAACTCAAGTTACTTGTAATGCATTACCCCAACACTGATTCTGACTTTATTTTCTAATTTTTTTTCCTCAACTTTATTTCTCAAAATTGTGATCTTGCAAAAGAAAAATACTTTTTTCCTCACAATTACGAGTTTAAATCTACCAATTTAGATTTTTTTCTCACCATTGCACATTTATATTGCAATTGTTATAAAGAATTCAGAATTGTCAGAATTTCATTCTGAGCTGTGTTGCAGTAAAAATAGCAGCCGGTATAACGGCAGTAGCAGTATCTTGCAAGAATTTCTGAATCGCAATTCTGACTTTATTCTCTTGCAATTGCGAGTTTCTGGAGTTCTGACTTTATTTCTCAAAATTGTGTTTTCTTCAAATTGGGCTTTAAAACTCAAAATTGCAAGTTCATATCATCAAAATTGTGAGAAAAGAAGTCAGAATTGCAAATTTATGTCTCAGAATTGTGAATTTACATCTCACAATTCTGACTTTATTTTTTCAATTTTTTTTTTCTCAATTTTATTTCTCAAAATTGCAAGTTTATATCCTGCAATTCTGACTTAAATTCTCAAAATTGTGTGTTCTCCAAATTGGGCTTTAAAACTCAAAATTGCAAGTTCATATCTCAAAATTGTGAGAAAAGAAGTCAGAATTGCAAATTTATATCTCACAATTGTGAGTTTATATCCCGCAATTCTGACTTTATTTCGCAAAACTGTGAGTTTATATCTCGCAGTTCTGACTTTATAACTAGCAATTACAAGTTTATATCTCATGGTTCTGAGAAAAAAGTCTGAAATGTGAGATCAAAAGTCGCAATTACAATTACATTTACAATTCTATTTATCAATTGTGAGTTTACAGTATATCTCAAAATTCTGAGTAAAGAATTCAGGTTTGTAAGAAAAAAGTCAGAATTGTGGATTTATATCTCACAATTTTATTTTCTTGCAATTGTGAGTTTATATCCTGCAATTCTGACTTTATTTTTTTATTTTATTTATTTTTTTTTTTTTGAGAAAAATATATGTTGTATAGTTTATATCTTGTAGTTCTGAAACTTGCAATTGCAAGAAAATGTATAACTCGCAATTCCGAACTTGTATTTCAGAATTCTCAGAAAAGAAGTCAGGATTGCCATAATAATAATAATAATAATAATAATAATAATAGTCAGTTTATATTCCATAATTCTCACTTTGGTCACAAATACCTTTTTTAAAAAATTTTGTGGCAGAAACAGGCTTCCATACATATAGTGTTTTTCATTTGAGTTTATTTTTTTGTGAGTTTCACATGACTTCAGTCATCTAGCTGTCCTACACGACATCCACAGAGCCGTCCCAAGCAGGAGCTCACGTTTTTGTCATGTGAACCGTCTGATTAGGCTGGAAAGAGAAAGGAACAGAGCCTGGAACAGAATCTGGCTCTCTGATAGCTTTGACAGCAGGTAATGAGCCACTTAATGAAGTCCAGGGTAATTTCGCAACCACAACAAGAGGGAGATGCAAGGCGTGCGGTGTTAGGCCCATAACAGCCTTTAATCAAATGGGAACGGCAGGCTGAAAATGATAGCCCAGGTCCGCGGGGATTTTTACGCCAACCGCAGGTAGCAGGTGCTTCTCTTAACCTGTTGGCATGGCAACCACAGCGTAGTTTCTTCCTCAACAGTATATTTACGGCATCTCCAAAATGATCCTCACACAAGAAAATATGTTTGCTTTATTTCTGTTCATCAGGAGGCCTTCCACTGCCACCCACACATCTGCTGCTGTTGACTCTGCCTCCTCCAGGTTGTGTGTTTACCATTGGCTTGTTTTCAAGATTTCCTCAATCAGCAACATGATGCTTTTCCTTCTCGTTATAAACAATCGGCGTTTTTCGCTTCCCGCTGGAATAGCGTAAGAAACTATACGATTGTTGGTTCAGAGATACTGGACATTCTTCACTGCAGAGGTTCTCAAAAAGAGTGTATGATGTAGCATCATTTTTTGATACTTTCTACTTTTAATATTGAGGAGGAAGTTTCTTATGCACACCAAGGCTGCAATTATTTGACACTGAAGGCTGGAGAAATGACTGCTGAATGACTTGCGTCACAGGTCCTGTTTTCAGCATCACTCTGTTGTTCATTTCCCAAACACATAGATTGAGTCTGAGTTCCTAATTACTTCTCTCATCGCGTTCTTGATTACCTCCTCCTGTCCTTCCGTACTGCCACTAGCGCGCGCAATCAAACATCACATGTCCACTAGATTTTGTTTTCTTTGATTGATGCTCAACATGAGCAAGCATAAAAATGTGACAATCACTAAAGCGTGTAAATATTTGAAAGCATTCCACCATGTGTTGTTGAACACAGCTAGGGGGATTTTAAAATATAGTTTAGGGAAACTCTGTCATTGATTACTCACCCTCATGTCATTTCAAACCTGTAAGTCCTTCGTTCGTCTTCAGAACACAAATTAAGATATTTTTGATGAAATCCAAGAGATTTCTGACAAAAGCAGCAACACAACTGGCATGTTCAAGGCCCAGAAAGGTAGTAAGGGCATCGTTAAAATAGTCCATTACATTTGACATCAGTAGTTCAAATGCAAAGTTATTAAGCTACAAGTATATCCAAGAATAAACAAAAATAACTTTATTCGACAATTTATTCTATTCTTCTTATTACCTTTTTGGGTCTTGAACATGTCAGTTGCACTACTGTCTACACAAGGTCAAAAAGCTCTTGGATTTAATCAAAAATATCTTAATTTGTGTTCTGAAGATGATCGAAGGTCTTACAGGTTTGGAATGACATAAAAGTGAGTAATTAATAACAGAATTTTCATTTTTTGGTAAACTATCCCTTCAAAAAACAAAGAAAATATACTGCATATACTGTCTTGGTCTCTCCTTTTTCAGTGCATGATGTATTTGCACATAAATATAGATTTTATATGAACTCCCAAAATTGTTTTTTGAGCTGAGATGCTTGAGCAAGAAGTTTAGTTAGCTTTAGTATAGGACTGAGGTTCACTGTTCTCCTCGGTTAATTTATATGGGTTTTATATCACCAAATATAATGAAAGAATTTAATGAATTGCTCAAAGGAAAGAAATATATTATAAACCCAGAATAATGAAAGCACTTGACCTGAGCTACAGTTATTCCCTTAAAGGAGAAGTTCATTTTCAGAACAAAAGTTTACAGATAATGTACTCACTCCCTTGTCATCCAAGATGTTCATGTCTTTCTTTCTTCAGTTGTAAAGAAATTATGTTTTTTGAGGAAAACATTTCAGGATTTCTCTCTATATTTTGGACTTACATATGGTGCCCATGAGTTTGAACTTCTACAATGCAGTTTAAATGCACCTTCAAAGGGTTCTAAATGATCACAGCCGAGGAAGAAGGGTCTTATCTAGAGAAACGCTCAGTTATTTTCTTAAAAAAAACAAGACAATTTATATACTTTTGTTTAACCGCAAACACTCGTCTAGCTCTGTGTGAATTGTGTGTATTACTGTTTATGACAGTTAGGGTATGTCGAAAAACTCCCATCTCATTTTCTCCTCCAACTTCAAAATCATCCTACATTGCCGTTTTACTTTTTTTTTTTTGTAAAAGGCATTTGATCTTCTTTGCATGTTCATTTTGTAAACACTGGGTCGGTACTTCTGAAGCAATGTAGGACAATTTTGAAATTGGAGGAGAAAATGATACGTTTTTAGAGATACTCTAACTGTCATGAACTGGAATACACAGAGTACACGCAGAGATAGACAAGATGAGCATTTGAGGTTAAAGAGTATATAAATTGTAATTTTAGAAAATAACCAAATGCTTCTTCCTCGGCTGGGATTGTTTAGAGCCCTTTGAAGCTGCATTTAAACTGTATTTTGGAAGTTCAAACTCAGGTCACCATAGAGGTCCACTATATGGAGAGAAATCCTGAAATGTTTTCCTCAAAAAACAATTTATTTACAAATGAAGAAAGAAAGACATTAACATCTTGGATGACAAGGGGGTGAGTACCTTACTACACTCTAAATAATGCTGGGTTCAACTTGTTGGGTCATTTTATTGGGTTATTTTTAATATTTTTACCCAGGTGCTGGGTAGTTTTTCTGTAATTAAGTTGCTGGGTCATTTTTAAAGCTGGGTTATTATTTTCTACCCAACCGCTGAGTTGAGTCTGTCTCTGACGAAACAAGCCAGCTGCTGAGTTACAGTCAATCAGAGCTTTTTGAGTCCTCTAGGAGAGAGCGGTTCTCAGCGCAGCCGATTTGCACTTCTTCAGTGAAATAAAGGTTTGTATACATTTTATTTAATTTATAAAGTCTTTACTGTGCTGTAAATCGAGATGTCAGTCAGCTGCGTCAGCAGCAGTTGTTTTGCAGGATGGAAAGCCTTTTGCCTTGCATAAAATAAATGGATTTTATTCGTTATTGTACTGAGTTTAATCTTAAAATATGCACTCTAATATCAGTACAGTTTGTTTATGGGCAGTTTTTGGAGTCAGTCATGGCATCATTCAGCTACGAGTGAAACGTGAGGCCATGGTCTGAAGTTCGCAGTTAACCCGGCAAACAGCAGCCCTTCATCGGCTCAGATTTCACTGACACAACAGCATGAGAATTAGCGCTATTTCGGTAAAAAACGATTACGGAGAACGGTTGAATACACTAAAATTAAAATTCTACTTTTAAATGTTACTTTTTTTGACTAAAATGCTTGTTAAACGAGTTTAAAAGTATGTAATATTGTAAACTATGCTGTATTTACCCAAATAAATTCAATTTGTCTTTGTAGTTGCCTCTAGTAATTCTGTGTGTTTTTATAAGTTCCAGTCCATTTTAAACCAGCAATATAATTTTTAAACAATAAAATAAACCAGCAAAAACATTTAACCCAAGCAGCTGGGTCAAAATAACCCAGCATGTGTTCTGTCCAATATTCACCCATTGCTGGGTTGCCAAATAACCCAAGTTGGGTTGTTTTTAACCCAGCATTTTCTTTAGAGTGTACCTTTCTGGGCCTTGAACTACCATAGTTGCGTTGCTGTCTATGCATGGACGAAGAACGAAGGTCTTACGTGTATGGGATGATATGAGGGTAAGTAATTAATGCCAGAATTTTTATTTATTAGGTGAACTATCCTTATAATGTTTCTGGCTATTTCATTCTATCCACCTTATTTTTCAAAGCAGAAGTAAGCTGTTTTCTGGTAATGTGTTAGACGTCCAGATCATAATCCGCCATAGGGAAATAACGAGAAGAATAGCGAAGTGCAGTAAATGGTAAAACAGTTTGCACTACAAACCAGTGTTCATAATTAAGATAATACATTAAAATAATATGGTACAACACACCAGTTTGCAATATCAAGCAGCAAAACCAGCTTTTTGTGCAGCTAAAAATAGCTGGAAGTGGATGAGACAGGAAGCCAGAGACAAATAATTTACAAATGGCTGCACCCACTCTTATGGGAAAAAATAAGGTGGATAGAAATCATGCTGAGTAGACTGTTCTGCAACATTAAATGCATTAACATTAACATTCACACTGGCATCCCTAAACTATAGGTGTGCATATTGTCTATTGTACAGTAGTCAGTTTTTTTGTGGATTAGCACCACCTATTGTACAGGAGTCATGGTGTGAATATGACTTTTGTTTCTTATTGTCTTTTCATTTGCCTGTGGTGTGCATAGAGCTCTCTTTGTCTGCGAACCAAGTGCAAATGCAAATGATGCATATACAAACATCCTTCGCTCCCACTCTCCCTCTTGTCCATTGGAGGATGTTCATATAACTTGCCAGCACCACAATTAACTCCCAGTGCGACCTGCTCACCACCCTGTTGTTGAATCGGATTAGGTCTCTCTCTGTCTCCGGCGAGCTCCTGCTGGCTTATCTGGGGCATGTTTTGAGGGCGCAGCAACAGGACAGGGACACGTGCCTGGAAATAAACGGAGTCTCGCGGTGATAGCCCTGCTCACCCAGCCATGAAGGTTAAAATGTCTCTTTCTTGCCTACAGTCAACCTTGCTCCATGACTGTGAATAAGGACAGAGGACGTCTGCCTAAGAGTGCAGACATCTGCGTCTGTGTCTGCTGTCATGGGTCAGCAGGTAGACAAATGATAGAGGTCATGGCGGGGGTCACGGCGTGTTTAAACACAAAGGGCAGCAAAGTCAATCAATGGATAGAAAAAAAAAATGTGTGAGGCATCGTGAGGCAGCCAAACGTACGATACTTTTTGTATTAATTGTTGTATTGATTCGATCCTGGCTGCTGTTGTATTGTGTAGCTTTATGAGATATGCTATAAGTATATGTGCATGTGTCAGTACTGACCCTGAGGTTGTTCTCTCAAGGATCAGTCACAAAAAAAAAAAAAAAAAAAAAAAAAAAAAAAAAATATATATATATATATAATATATATATATATATATATATATATATATATATATATATATATATATATAAAATAAAAATACTTAGACTTTTATTTAGCCCTTATTTATTCACTCTTGTGTAGTTACTTACCCTGTTTACTTGTTTTCACAGTGCACATTTTCTTTTATGTATGAACAACAAGCAACATAAAAAGCAATACAAAAGTAGTTCACAGAGTATGATGAATATGCTAAATTCTTAGACCCCGTTTACACGAAAGATGTGTTTGTGTTTAAAAATGCACGATGCAGGGCAGAAAATTTTGAAGAAAAGTTAAACTTCTTTTATCTCAAGTTTAGCCTTTGTAGAATGGCTTGTCATGCATGAGACATTTCAAAAGACTTGAGAAACAAGTGCAATGGTCAAACATGTCTATTGCGTTTACATGTTTACAACATTAAAAATAATTTTTGCATTCAAAAATGCAAAAAACAAGACAGTTGAATGTGGGAAAAAATACAAGGTCTCAAGACATGATTTATAACTTAAGCTAATTGGAATGTTGTGTCATGCAGTGACAAATATTCATTTCTGGACTAAAATTAATTTAGATTTGTAGAATAATTCTGCGTAAATAGCAGGTAATGTACAGTTGAGATCAAAAGTTTACATAGACCTTGCAGAATCTGGAAAATGTACATTATTTTACCAAAATAAGAGGGATCATATAAATGCATGTTATTTTTGATTTAGTACTGACCTAAAAAAAAATACATTTTGCATACAAGACATTTACATATAGTCCACAAGAGAAAATAATAGTTGAATTGGCTGAATAGTTGACCCTGTTCAAAAGTTCTTAATACTTTGTTGTTATCTCAATGATCCACAGCTGTGTTTTTATTATTTTTTAAAAAATTAGTTTGTTTTTGTTTATAAGTCCCTTGTTTGTCCTGAACAGTTAAACTGTCCGCTGTTCTTCAGAAAAATCCTTCAGATCCCACAAATTCTTTGTTTTTTCAGCATTTTTTTGGTGTATTTGAACCCTTTTCAACAATGACTGTATGATTTTGAGATCCAACTTTTCACACTGAGGACAACTGAGGGACTCATATGCGACTATTACAGAAGGTTCAAATGCTCACTGATGCTCCAGAAAGAAAAATTATGCGTTAGGAGCCAGGGGTGAAAACTTTTGAACAGGACGAAGATGTGCACATTTTTCTTATTTTGCTTAAAAATGTTTTTTTTTTTTTTTTTTTTTTTTTTTTTTCTCATTTAGTACCTTCAGAAGCTACAGAAGGTGCTTACATGCAAAATAAGTTACATTTACCCTGATCTTCAAATTCAAAAAAGTTTTCACCCCCTGGCTCTTAATGCATTGTTTTTCCTTCTGAAGAATCTGTGAGTGTTTGAACCTTCTGTAATAGTTGCATACGAGTCCCTCAGTTGTCTTCAGTGTGAAAGATGGATCTAAAAGTCACACAGTTATTGTTGGAAAGACAAAAAAAAAACAAAAAAAAAATGCTGTGGATCATTCAGATAACAACACAGTAGTAAGAATCAAGGGGAATAAACTTTTAAACAGTGTCATTTTTATAAATGTAACTATTATTTTCACTTTTGGATGTATATGTAAACATCTTTTATGTGAAATATCTTATTCAGGTCAGTACTAAATAAATAATAACATACATTTTGTATTTTGGTAAAATATTTAACTTTTTGCAGATTCTGCAAGGTGTGTGTAAACTTTTGACCTCAGTTGAGGTCAAAAGTTTACATACACCTTGCAGAATCTGCAAAAAGTTGTACTGTGAAAATCAAAATTTCCCAGTAATGTTTTACCCATATTTTGAGTTATGCATTGCGGAATCTCTATAAACTTACGAAAACATACAAAAAAGTCCTGCCAGAAAATTACAGAAACTGTTTCATTTTGTCTGCAGTATGTTTGTTTATTTATATTTTTTATTTTTATATTTTAACTTTTTATGACAAGATGTACATTGTAAAACATCACAATACCGTAATATTTTAAAATTATTTTGTATTAATTGTATAATAATTTAATATGTGATATGTCACACGAGTAGCAGTTCGATATGGCTGTGTATCAGCACGGATGTGATTTGGCCCTAGGCCGCATACTTGAAGTCTAAACAAGTACATTCTCACCTAAAAACTCCTAAAACTACATTCCGTGACACAAAAACAATATTATTTATGATTCATGAATAAACAAGCCTGTTCTTTTAAATGTATCAGTTGATTTTTTAAAAATAAGGATGCTATCTCTCATTTAGATCACATGAAACAGGCACTTGTTCTTGAGCTAACACGAGTTCACACAATGCATCTGTTTGTGGAAAAGTAGATCGCTACCCACATTTCCAAGAGGACACCATTAGATTCTCTCGAACCAGCATATGCAATTGATTCAATAATACAGCTGGGCTGCATTAGCCACCAGCCTGCGCCGGGATGTGTTCCCTGATGGCCGTATAATCAAGGAAGTGCTCTTTGCATTATGTCCCAGTTCAAGTATGAATGAATCATTCTCCATCAGCAGACATCTGTGCGGTCCAGAGTTTCAATGATAATGCATCCTGTGAAACTGAGTAGCGAATGAGCCACAGTGGGATGAGGGCTAAAGGAGGATACTGTGTTTCAAAACAGATACTGTATGTCCACGGCAACATTAAAATAAGATTATTTAATAAAGCACTAATCAGGGAAGCAGGAAACCAAGCAATTTCTATTACACCAAGACCGTAGGCTATAAAAAAGCAGGTATTGAGTGTGTAGGGAATATGTGTATGTAACAGAACACGTAATGTTGTATAAGCATACAAATATCGATAACATACAATGACAGACAAAGACATATCACTGCTATTATCATAGCACTATCATAGCAGCTAAACTTGACTTTTGATTTAGTTCAACAAAAAGACTAGATTTGAAATGCGCTGCTAATTTAGTCATTATTTTTGTTTTTTTTTATTTTGACTCATGTTTTACTGGACTCATAACCAGAGAGCTGTGCATTGCAAGTGCAGCACTGTATCAGGTGAGCTATCGAGCAAGTTTACTATGTTACTAAAGCTATACATATGGAGCAAATTATGTGATGCACATGCTAAAGGGGTGATGAACTGCCTTTGTTTTTTTTTATTTTGGACTGTACTCTGAGGTCCACTTATTATATTATCAAAAAAACATCATAACTTAGAAGTAATAGACTATTTTCTGTCCTGCTTTTATCCCCCCTCATCAGAACACTCTGTTTGAATAGGCATGGCAGATTGTAAACTCGGAAGTAAACGCCTACTGCTACGGTTGGCTAACAGCCTACATTCATTCCTCATAGATGGATGCTGTTGTGATTTAGGTTTAAAACACATACTGTAAATAAGTCATTACATATCAAACAACCTGTATGAAAAGACATGATAGTGGCCACGTGATGAAAACAGTTACTCACACTTTTGTTGCAACATCATTGTCGGATCCAATATAGGCGGCACAGCATTGTCTTTTAGTTTTAATATTTTTTTAAATTCCCGCATCGATAATGGAACGAGCTTTGCGTCGCTGACGAACTGTACAGAAATTTGCGGTAAAATTAAGTAAAAAATTAAGTTCTTACTGACACGGTCTGGAACTAACAACTCCCATTTCATTTTCTCCTTCAACTTTAAAATCACCATAATTTCTTTATGACTGAAGAAAGAAAGACATGAACATCTTGGATGACAAGGGGGTGAGTACATTATCTGTAAATTTTTGTTCTGGAAGTGAACTTCTCCTTTAATCTACCTATTACATTATAGGGAATTTCCAAAAGCTGTCGTTTTGGCAGACTGCCTTTAATATAAGCTGTTTTTAGACTAACAACAGAGTTTTGAGTTCTGAAATTTGAGTTGAGTTCTGAGGATGTTTTGTATAGTACTATAATGACCTCCTATATGTCAAAAGATCAAGGCAATTTTGGTTTCGCAGTTCATCACCCCTTTAAATTGTATTGACATCTGATAGAAAACGAACTAAAGACATATTGCAGATGAGAAAACTACGTAAAAACTCCAGCAGGAAGAGGAGAAATTCTGGGCTCCGGAGGGGATTCATAAAGGGCATATCACCCCCCCTCCCGGATGGTGCCGTAGAAACAACAGAGGGAGGCATGGGTGGGAACTTGGGAGGAGGCTCTGGAGGAGGACGGACACCCAGGAGGAGGATGATGAACGGAGTCCAGGGTGGAGACGATGGAGGAAGGAGTCAGGGAGACAAAAGGCAGGACTTGGAGCAGGAGGAGCCAGGCGGGACCCAGGCCACAGCCATGATGATGGCCTACGGTGGAGCCAACGAAGGAATGAGCCATGGAGGAGAAAGGGCTGATGACTCCAGGGGGCTGACCAACGGCGGTGGAGCAGGTGGTGTAGGAGCCCAAAGCGGAGACGGAGAGCCGATGGGCCAGGGTGATGAGGAGGATCTGGAGGGCCAAGGCGGAGCCCATGGTGCTGGCGACCGTTGTGGAGGTATGGATCCAGAAGGCCATGGTGGAGCTGGAGCGAAAGAGGACCAAGGTGGAACCGGAGGAATGGCAGAGCCTGACGGAGCTGGAGGTACACAGGGACGAGGCGCAGCCGGAGGAATGGAGTCCTGAGGCGCAGGATAGTCGACGGCAGACCAAGGCAGAGCCGGAGGGAGCTAGGAGCCGTGCTGGAGCCGCTGGGTCGACAGGCTGAGGCAGAGGTAAGGCCTTGAAGGCTGGAGGCAGAGGTAAGGGATTTTCCAGCCATGGCGATGATGGCGGATGATCCGCAGAGCTCGCACCGTATAGATGGTGGGCGGAGGGCGGTTATTTGTGAGCCTCCAGTCTCTGTTAGGAACGATGCCGTTAGGAACATAGTCTTTCTTAGGGCTAAACTCAGGAACGGGACCTCCCTCCGGACAGGTGAGGAAACCTCGGCCAATTCAGGGCTAGACGTGGGAACAGGGGCGACAGAGGGTTCCGAAGAGGGAGAAAGGAGTAAGGGCAGTTCAGTATCCCAGTCAATTAGATCCTCCTCCACTTTTAACAGTTCCAGATCTATTAACAGCTCACCCTCAGCCGTGTTGCAGTGGGTGGAGCTCCTCTCCGCAATAACACTGACCTCAGCATTCTCCCTCGTGGTGGGCGTGGTCGCTGGCTCTCGCAACTGGTCTGAAATTCGCTCGAGGTCTGCACGCGATGTTTAAACTGGTGTTGTAAAATGCACAGAGTGTGTCGCCTGGGTAGCTGGTGGTTTGAGCTAACATCAGGAACAGCCTGGTGTGGCCCTCGAACGATTTCTCCCCCTGCTCCAGCAGGAGGAGGAGGAGGAAATCCAGGCGAAGGAGGGGATCCATAAAGGGTGGAAACTCTAAGGAAACAAAAGCACTGGGGAAAACATGTAAAATAAATGAAGGGGAACACAGAGTTAACTGTTCTGGTCGGGTCTTCTGTCACAGTCCGCTGCTGGAAAGGACGCTGGAGACATCGAAAAATGTGTAACAGTCTTTAATTGCACAAACACAAGGGATAATCCACAACAGGAATGAGGAGAAGCACACACACATCAAGTAGACCCGATCAATGAGGGACACAAGGACTGGGACTTAAATACATGGGGTAATTGGCACTGGAGACAAGACACACCTGAATCACATGAACACAATCAGACTATGGAGAAACTGGGTCACGGAGCACATGGGAAGAGAATACACACACAAAACAGCTCTATAGTCCTGATAACTACATTTCCTAATTAAAACATATATTTTTACTTTGATGCATTTCCTCGAAGCATATTCGTTACTTACTACAAAATAAACACACACAGACTGCAAGAAAGCAAGTTTGATGAATCAGTGGTCTGGTGCTTGCTTGTTAGACTCCAAAAAAAAAAAAAAAAAAAGAAAGAAAAAAAGCACTTTTGCTCATTTGCAAACAAGTGCTCGATTTTATTTTATTAGACATTATTCATGTTTTATTTGACATGAATAAAACTCATTAAAAAACTACAAACATGGCGGACGTGCGTGACCGGAGATTGGGTAGAGATGTTTAGAAAAAGAGGTTTGAAATATTAATAATCAACATTTAACCTAGTCAGCCGTTTGAAGATTTCTGTTCACTGCCACCTGGCGGTTTTAATTTCACATTTCAACTTTTTTTTTTTTTTTTTCTATTTTTCCATGTTTTAAATTATTTTAAATATCAGTATTCATCGTTTTATGTTTATGTTCATTTGTAACTGCAGGTTAAATGCATTCTTGTCCCATCTGAGCTACATTAAACTGTGTAAATACATCTAAATGCCACTTCAGAAGCAGATTCCAGAAATGTTTTCTTATATTGGAATGAAAGAGACTAAGTACCGGATGAAGTGCCTCTTATGCTTACTCAAAGATATAAAATGGAAAAAAAGAGTTAAAACTGAGCACAATCTTGATGCTCAAACTGTGTATAACCTTTTTTTTTTTTAACTTACAATGAAAGTATCGAAAGCAATTTCAGGATGTTTCCCATCATTTTAAATTATCAGAATGTATCTATGACAAAGGGTTCTACAAATATGGCTTCTTATAAAAAAAAGTGTTCCTGTGGCTCAATTTGCCCCAGGTTAGGGGTAAGTTGACCCGAGTCAGTGGGTAAGATGAACCATCTGGGTGAAAACTGAATATCTGACTGAATCCGATTCAAACCCATGTGAAATTTTAGAGATAATTTGCTTCTCTTTATAATCATATTTAATTTTACACTTAATAATCAAATTTAATTTTACAAACATTTAGATTTATTTTATAAAGCTAACTTAAAATAAAACCGAACAAATGAAGTTTAACTTTCAGTCTTTAATTGTTTGCATTTCTGAAACAATATGATGAACACCAAAGTTTTAATTTTCCCAAAAACAGAGTTTGTTGAGTAAAATTAAATGAAATAAATGTCACTAAAACTAATAAACATTTTAGTCAAAAGATTCTTGGCATGGTAGCTTTTCTGCAATGTCGAACAGACCATTAGAGACTATAGGTGGAAAGATATATTTGATTATAATGTGATGAAAAGCATCTTTTGGTTCTCAGAAAAAGAATTGGTACACTTGTACACTGTCCCAATCAAATAAACTACAAATAGTATGTTCATATATTATCAACTAAACCAGATGAGTAATATCACATTGAAATACCAGTTTATACTTCAGAGGTTTAACTTAACTTCAGTGCCTTATGGTAGGGTAAGTCAAAGTGTTGGCTCAACTTACCCCACAGCATTTGGCTCACTTTGCCCAATAGTCACATTTTGGCCGATATTTAGCTAAATGATTTGCATGGTTTTATATGTTGCTAAATCGCCTATATGCATCATAAAAATTTTTAGACCTGGATACATTTGCTTTGATGTAACAGCCATTACATCTGATATGCTAAAATTGTACTTTGACAAGCCAAAAACAGTTTTTAGAGTAAATGGGTGCCTTCCACTCCTCCCATGTGTCTCTCCTTTTCACAGTCTGGCAGAAATGATGTGAGATTCCAAAATACACGGTCACGTAACAGCAAAAGTGTACATTTGCCAAGATACAGGGGGTGGGTCAACTTACCCACTGGCTCAACTTACCCCACTCTCCCCTACTTTTACTTAAGTGTGGCTTTTAGGTACTTCATCAACCACTGGTTATAACATTATGCAAGGAACTGTGCAAAAATGCACTTTTATTTATCAATAACCCATTTAAGCCCACCGGCAGCTATAGTTGCCACAGTTTATAGTTGTCGTTTTCCTTTAGTAATTATTTTTCTGGATGTTATCCATGTTTTATTTCTCAATGGCATACAAGCAAACAACCAAATAAAGGATTTCAAGGAAAAAAAAAATAAAAAATCACTTCCTTCCAGTCAAGCATGGAAGCAGGAAGCATGGTAAAGGCAAACCCTCCTCAAAAAAGATAATTTTCATGTTACTAATAAGTATTTTTTGTTGACATATATATACCAACATAATCATTAAAGTCTAATCATCCAAATAAAACAAATCTTACAAGAGATCTATAGTTTTTTGCATACTTAGTCAAAAGTCCAAGCGGCAACTATAGTTGCCAGTGGGCAAATGACTTGTCAGTACATATATCATGGGCAAATGGGGTATACTGTGCTAATAGGTTATTAAATCAAGGTTATTGGTCTTGTTTAGTGCTTTTTTGGGAGAAGAGAGATAGAAAAGGGGAGTGGGGAGGACATGTATGAAAGAACTTTCCATTTTGAATGTCTTTTGAAAGAAATTGTCTGTATACATTATTTTTTTTATTTATTTATTTACTTTTTGGTTATATAGATACCATTTTTTCTTCATTCTTTTTATTTTTATTCATTTAATTTTATTTACCTTTTTGATACACAATGCCCTGCTGAGGCAACTTAATGGCTGCAATTTTTCTTTAAGATAAATGGATATGTTGTTTTTCTGTGTTTTTATATTCAAGAGATTATAAGCTAGATGCAGCTTTTTTGTGTTTGCATCAAATGTTCTTCAACTTTTATGCATAATAATTTTGCTTATGAATAAAGATTGATCTGTTGAAAGCAGTTATTTTGAGTTAGGTGCCAAATGTTATCCTCCTATTAAAATTTGACATTGAAGGGGTGCATACAACATATTTGCCCACCGGCAACTATAGTTGCTGCACATTCAAATATGATTTTCAAGAAAAAAAAAAAAAACCTGGGGAAAATAAATGCAGGACATGTTCACATGGGACACTATTAACATGACTATATGCATAAAACCTTTCAGAAAAATTTGGGCACAAATGGGATAATCATAATTAATAGGAAAAGGAACAAAGGTTGCTGCTGTTTTACTGCCTCTAGTGTTCATTACTTCTGGAAACTGCATAAAATGTATGTATAGTTATGGTGTCTACACTGGATATAAAAAAAATCAATGACAGAAAACTGATGCCCCATTCAATTTCTGGTATACTTCAATCACTTATATGAGGAAAAAATGGGTTTGCAGTGGTCACTTTGTCATGTCCAGTGTAGACAGCTTCTAGCTGTTGTGGAAATACACAGTTGGTGTGTCCGAAACTGCATACTGTCTCAGTAGGTACTACATTTGAATTACTTACTTCATTAAAAACATATCTTCTGTATGGGTAATATGAATCAAATTCAGACAGATTGTTTTGTAGATTGTTTTGATTAAGTAATAACAGCTTAAACAAATACAGCTAAAAACAAAATTAAAGTTCGCTGAACATCAATTCACAAAAAAAAACTGAATGAAAAGAGTCAGTACTGAGCTCATTTGAGTTTGAGGATGCAGCGATTCAGAAGTTATTTTATGGTGGAACGGCCTTATATTGTCCACAGTTTTGAGCGCTGCACGACAGAACAGATCATGATCGAGGGTCTTGATCCTATTTCCATCTAAAATAAACCGCTATTTATTAACCTTTCTATCAGCCAATGCTAATTCTGAAAGAAAATGCAGAGAGCACAGATCAGTGGCCGAAAGCACATCTGATTGACAGATAAACAACAAGCTCTTATATCAATGTTGTTCTGGTTATTTTGTTTTAGTGTACAGTTTGTTCATTTTGCGCAGAGCATACCGTTGAACAAAACATCATTAAACTGAACTGGGCTGTGGACTATGACTAATTTCATGTGCAAGGCAGACAAAATTAAAATACAGAAATTTATCATAATTTTTAAAAATAAAGCTTCATATTATGATAAGGCTACTTTCTAAGACCTTTATATCCTACAGTCATGGCGAAATTAGGTTCCTCCACTTTTAAAAAAACAAGAATCCAAAAAGAATCGAAAACAAGCGAGGAATCGATTCTTGGATCGATTCTCCAGAACCAGGAATCGGAATCGGACTCAATTCCAAAATGTTCGGAATCGAACAGCCCTAATTGAAAGCATGTTTTTTTAAAACAGATACGTCCACACTTCATGTTTCAGAGTTAAAAACACAAACAAACAAAAAAACACTTGTTTTATCTTTGTAATCTCAAAGTTTCAGGTTTTATTTTCCTTTTACGCCCTGAAGAAGATATCACAGGTTCATCAAGTTCATCAAAATTATCCATGCTCGATCACTTTATGCTGCGTTCACGCCATATCATAATTACCGTAATTTCGAGATGACAACATGTGACGTTCTACTCGGAGCCGTTCACGTCCTCAGACTCGAAATTATGATTTTCTATGGCAACACTATTAACGCCTAAACAGACCTTGCGTTCAGCACCGACAAAATGTTGCAAAACGTTTTTTTAAATGGATACGGTGGTGCGTTGAACACCCTGTACTGATGACGCAAGAGTTGCAACTATGGCAGCTGAGAAGGCCATTGTTTGTGTTCTTTTTAAAATCTTTTGGAGCCTGATGAAATCGGTATAAATATGCGTTCAATACTCCAATGTTACAGTCACTGCCCTTACCGTCCAGAAAAAAAGAGAACATCCCAATCGAGTGAAGGGGTTTGTGGAAACTGTGATTCCTAATTATTGTGATCCAACATTTGCCTCGCATTTCAGGATGAAAAAACAAACAAAACAAAGGATAATTCACTCCTTACCTCCGAGACTGTGTTATGATCTATATGACCTTATTATTTTTATTGTGAGTAACGTTATTAAGCTTATCATTATTGCTGATCACTGTTGTTGTGCTATTAATATGCAATATTTACCATTATACAATCAGAGGAGTATAGAAAAGTTTATGAAAGTGTCACTCCACAATACAACGGCAAAATATATAAATATGTATAGCATTTTTATGTTAGATTAATCAATGTCTCTTTAATACCGCGTGGTTTATATACTTGTTGCTGCTGATTGGGCTGACATTTTTGACACACCCACCAAGCAAGAGAAAATGTATCTCAAACCCCATTGCACACCGTTTCCAGGAAACACGGAAACCGTAGCAAAACGTTGGCCACCGGTGTGAGCTTGAACTTGCCCAGAGCCTACGTTGGTCAGGTGGTACGGCGGTCATGTGGTACAGAAGACTCCCAGTTCACAAGTTGTAATTACGAGTTCTATGAGGACGTGAGAACATTTAATAGCCTTATCATATTCTGTTCACAAACAACAAGGGCACTTCTGCAGTAAAGGGTGAAATGGTGATGCCTCGAAAGTGTACTATACTGACTTTTTACTGACTTAATACTGAGAAAATGTGTTTAATGTTCAAACCGTGCTATATGTTGAGAATAAGGCACAGCACTCGGTTCATTTTTTATTTTATATATTTTTTTTTTAATTCTGTTTATTGGTTTTTGCAAATAAACTCTTCATATGTAGCATTAATAATGTGAAAGCTCAATACAAGATTGCTGTTGCAGTTATGTGCTGCTTATGCATGCTGTGGTGTGAAATGGGCTTTATTGTGATATTTGGATGAGCTTGCTGATTACATTTTTGTAATTAATTAGTCATTTCTCCAAGAGTACGATTCTAAAGCCCTCCCATCTCTGGCTGCTGCTGACACATTCAGAAAAGAAAATCCTGTTGTCTGTTTGCCTTCCCAACACATTTCGTCCCTGATCCTGGTGTCAGCTTGTGAGGGAGAGGTGTCTAGAAGGGGTTTTGGTAACCACATTATCCATGTTCTTTACAGTGGCTGATTCTCCTGGAACCGTTCGGACGGCAGATCAAAGCCTCTCGTTCTCTCTGTGCTGCTCCAGCTACTCTGGCGATGCTACCCATCAGTCCTGGCTCCAGAGACAGGCTTTTGCCTTCACAGACCACGGCTTGGATTGTTTCCCCAAGTGCGGACATTGGGCTTTGATGGTCAGTTTGCTGTGACTGAGACCCAAGGGTAGGCTTAGAAGGGCTGAGCACGGGAAAGAGGATGAAACGGAGGCTGGAAACAGAGAAAAATTCTCCTTTCCACAGACAGATTTTGTCAGCAGCATTCATGCTTCACAAGATGGAGTTAGCATGTTTTCGGTTGTGTGTAAGCACTGTGGGAGTTGAGCCAATGCATAAGCAGCAGAGATATCCCACAATGTGGGGCTTTTGTTGGGCTAAAATAGAATTAACTGAAAAAGCTCAGCTGAATTAATTACATGACATGGTAATTAAGTAACCAAATGAATAATAATTTATGACCTACATCAATATTTGCTGGGGAAAAAAAAAAAAAAAATAATAAAAATAAATAAATAAAAAATAAATAAATAAATAAGTAAAATAAATAAATGAAATAAAAACAATACTCAGCAGAATTAATTGCATGATATGTTGATAAAGTAACCAAATGAACAATAATTTGTAATTAACAAATTAACAATAAATCAGAAAACCTACTTTTTTTTTTCTATTCGACTTTCTATTCTACTTACATTTTGTCTCTTCTCTTCTGTACTGCATATTATTTTGTTTTATTCTATGTGTTTGTATATCATATATCTATACAAACCAACAAACAAACAAATTACATTTTTAGTGAATAAATATTTTAGTTAGTAAAATGCAGGAATAAATAAATGCATGTAATAATAATAATGATAATAATAATAATAATGAACTGAACACATCATTTTATATTTTTCCATACTGTAAATAAATAAATAAATGCCATCATAGTAAACATAGTGTTTTTTTTTTTTTTTTTTAAATAATACATTTTAATTAATAACACCAAATTAAACTGACAACATTTTATTTTTATCTTTCTCACCGTTTCCTTTCCATTATGTATAATATACTTTAAGTTCACATTTCTTTTTTTCACTGTTTCCCTCTGTTCCTTTCCATATTGCAAATAAATAAATAAATGCATTTTAATTAAATGCGTTCAATTTATTTTTTTTTACAAAATAATACATTTTAATTAATCACACTAAATTAAACTGACAACCTTTAATTTTTGCCTTTCTCACCACTTTCCTTCCATAATGCATATTATAATATGGTAAATATTATTTATTTATTTATTTCCCTTTCTGCAACTCCATGCTGTATTACTGTTCGCAGATTTATAAATAAATAAAATACAAAAAAGATGGAAAATAAACAAATATAATAACTGTTTTTATTAAACATTTAATTGTATAAAACAATGTAAAATTTATAAATGTTTTAGACTAATACATTTTTAATTAATCATACTAGATTAACCTGGCAATTTTCCATTTTTATTTTTCTCACACTGTTTCCCTCTCCTCCCTTTTATACTGTATATTATTACCGTTCACATCTATTTCTACCCTTCCATACTGTTCGAATAATTCAGTATGCTGTGCGTGTCAAAAACCCATGACTATCATTTTAGTGCCCCTCCTTCTGCTCCGAGATAAAAGCAGTGTCCTGGTCTGTCTCGGCTGGACTTCCCGACCAGCACTAATTATTGATATGCATTTGTCTGGTTTGCATCAGCCTCCTCTGTGATCTTGGCTTATGAGGTGCGATTATTCCAGCAATTGTTCATGGAAAAAAAAAAACGCACTGGGACAGGCAGGGCTGTTTATGGATGCTTCTCACCCTCTTAAATTATGGATTTCCTCTGCCCTGCATCTTCCTTCGCCCCTATTCGCTTTGTTATTTTTATTTCACTTTTTATTGGGTGAATAAGCAGACTGCATTCTCAAAATCCAACATGTAGACAGCACCACATTAAAGGTTTGAATATTTATACAACCTAATATCCAAAACCAAAAACTTTTTAGTTAGAAAAGAAAATAAGTTATAGTTGCAAAAAATAAATATATATATATATATATATATATATATATATATATATATATATATATATATATATTTATTTTTTCTGGCCTATAATATAATATAATATAATATAATATAATATAATATAATATAATATAATATAATAATCTGCAAGTATTTATTTAATTATTATTATTATTATTATTTAAATATACTTTTAAGATTTGATGTTTATTACAAATGCACATTTAATACAACAGCACATTTCTCTTTTCAAGAAAAGAGCTGTTTTCTAGATAAAACCTCCCAAGTAACACAATTCCACATGGGAGACTTGATTTTAACTTAAAGTGACGTTAGCATGTTGCTAATGATCAGCCTGTCAGTCACAAAGCAGAGCGCGATGCTCTAATAAGCATAAAAATACATAACAAACACAAATATGGCACACGTACGCCATCATGGATTTGTTTTTCACTGAACTTATGACAGTTAATTCTGGCAATGCTATCTTTCATCACTAAGGTCTCTTCGCTCACTAAAATTTTAAGGCTTATTAAGCAAATCAGTTATCATTAGCATCATTAGCTTAGCAACATCTGCTAACACAAGCTTGTCTGAAACCACATAGCTTACTAAACGAACTATTCCTTCCATATATGGCAGAAATAATATGCTAGTATGCTACGCTAGAGAAACACTAGAGCAGCCTCTGTTCTGGCAGACAGTGAAGCAGCTCAGTAGGTTTTGGAACAGAGCCAGTAACTTGACCGCTATGAAATAAACAAACAGTTCATCACAGACTTTTTCCGTAAGGATCAAAGAATAATTTCTCTGCGTAATGTTTCCTGGACACAGATTCGATGCAGTTGTTGACTAACACGGATTTTCACAGTAGAATATTCATCGGCTGTGGAGTTTAATCCGTGACTGCGACTAGAAACACTGCCCTGGAAATTGGCCATATGGTTTGACAAAGTGAGGTTTCCCCTGAGTGATTGTGCAGCGTAGGTGTGTGAGGATGTTTTGCAGAAACACCTTTGAGTAGGTTGTGACATTACATGTCTCTAGATTCTGTGCCGAGAAATACAAATGGAGTGAGATTTCCAGAAGCACGGAGACAGGGGTGCATAAGGTTGACCATATTCAGCCACTCAGTCACTAATGGACAATTTATGTCAGCTAGACTAAAAAAGATGAGTCTGAACTCTAAGGTGCAAGTTTTGTCGGAAGAAAGAATTGATTTTTAAGACTAAAATGTCTATGTCTGAGTTAAGGGAAATTGGACGTAATGAATGCAGCGCCCCTGTTGATGGTGGGCGTCCAAAATCTTAGATATTATACAACCTAGGCAGCAAGATGGTGTCTCACTTTCCCCATTTATCCTGCTAAATGTATTGGATTAAAAATAATAATAATAATAATAATAGCCACCACTGTCACTCATCAGAAACATTAATGGCATAATGTAGATAAAAACTGCCATTTCTAACAGAATTTCAGATGTTCAGCAGAATCTTGGGAAATGTCCTGTGGGAGGGACAACCTTATGACATGAGTGCAGGTGCAGAGTGATAAATTGTGTGTTAAGGTGAAAGCAGGAAATGGAGATCTCATTTTCAAAACACACTGGAAAAACTGTGGGAGTAGGACAAATTGGACATTTCCATCAGCACACTGTCTTCATTTCTCCGTTGACAGTTATTCAAAAGTAGCTGTGTATTCAGACTACATGAATATTTGTAGGCATATAAATATAAAATATATCAATTATATATTTTAATATGTTAAAATTAAAATTTGTATATTAAAATATGCATATGTATAATATGATATATACTAGTTTCAGCCTCAGATGTCATGTCCATAGAACGTTGGCTAAACGTATGATGCATAAGGCACACTTAGCTGGAAACACTTCAGGATTGGTTAGATTATATAGAATTTTTGGGAAAATCAAAAATGCTGTGCCGCCAAACCCCCTCACGAAAGAAGAAAGCTGTCATGTTTACAACTGTGACAACGACCTATTAAGATCAACTAAATGCTGGATTTTTAAAAGTATGTGAAAAATGTAAAATTCGCGGCATAGAAACTTTAAAATATGTTTTACACACTCGTCTGTTATTGTGGCGACATTTCCACGCCCCTAAACATGACACAACACAAAACGAAACGTGATTGGTTGCTTTTCCTGTCAGTCATTTGGCCTTTTGGGTGGGCCTTGGCCATTCAAAGTGACCAAAGTTCCTCTGGCTATGTGAGACTAATATAATACTATATAATTAACAAATTAAAATAAATAATAAAACAAAAGGTACAACGGGGCTAAAGGTGCCCTGGGGTAAAAGGTGTTTTTGATGTTATTTTGCTTTAAACCACTAGATGGCACAAAAACGTGGCACAGCACTTTCCAAAACATTCGCTTTTCAAGATACACGTGCAAATTTGTCTGATCCTTGACACGATCACGGGCAGCAGTGCAAAGTTGATTCTGTGCTTACTTGATCTAATATTTGATTTTTTACTTTTTATTTCTTTAATGTTGTAGATTTAAGTAGGAAACGAATATCCCTACAATGAATGCACATATATTTTTGAGACAAATGTCTTCTTAAAGGAGAAGTTCACTTCCAGAACAAAAATTTACAGATAATGTACTTACCCCCTTGTCATCCAAGATGTTCATGTCTTTCTTTCTTTAGTCGTAAAGAAGTTATGTTTTTTGCGGAAAACATTTCAGCATTTTTCTCCATATAGTGGACTGCTATGGTGCCCCAAGTTTGAACTTCCAGTTTAAATGCGACTTCAAATGATCCCAAATGTGGTTGTAAACGATCCCAGCCAAGGAAGAAGGGTTTTATCTAATGAAATGATCGGTTATTTCCATAAAAATAATACAATTTATATACTTTTTTTTAATGTCAAATGCTTGTCTTGTCTTGCTCTGCCTGAACTGTTTTTTTTTTTTTGTTTTTTTTTTTTCCAGTTCAGTTACAGTTAGGGTATATTGAAAAACTCCCATCTCATGTTCTCCCTCAACTTCAAAATCATCCTATATCGCTGTTTTACCTTTTTTGTTAAGGGTGTTTGATCTTCTTTGCATGTTCACTTTGCAAAGACTGGGTCGGTACTTCTGCAGCGATGTAGGATGATTTTGAAATGGTTTTGAAAATACGACTGGAGTTTTTCGACATACCCTAACTGTCTCGAGCCAGAATACACAGAGTTCAGACATTATTAAAAAAAAAAAAAAAAAAAAAACATTATTATGACTAAAGTATTTATATCAGTACTGTGTGTCTTTTTCCCATGCTGGTGAGCCTTTTACCCATATATTTATAAGATTTTAAATAAATAACTGATAAATAATTGTTAAATAAACAATGTGTGATTTATTGTCACGCAAAATGTGTTACTCCGTAATTGTTCAATACAAATGTATATATGTTTTCTGCAATTATACATTTTAGCTGCAGTAAATGGCACATTTTTTTTCTTAAGGTGTGCCTTTAGCCCCTTTGTACCCTATAATTTACCATTATATTATATATCATAATTTGTATATTATAAAGTGTGTGTTGTAATATACAAATTTGAATTTGAACATATAATTTGAAAATATATTAGTTATATAATTGATATAATATATTCTGTGTTTCTATGTATACAAATATATATATATATATATATATATATATATATATATATATATATATATATATATATATATATATCACTTTGCATACATGGGAAATAATAAAAATTATTTAATACAATAATTTAATACAATAAATAATCTAATACAATAAAATATGATATACACTAATAATTTTATATAATCAATATATATTTACATCAATAATGTATACGTATAATGTTTAGATTTTTTACTTAACAAAATACACTATATATATATATACACACACACAAATATTTGTAAAATTTAACAAAAATAAAAAGTGTAGCTGTGTATAAATCAAAATAATAAATTATATGTTGTATTCTTTATTTTAATTTGTTCATTACATAGTATTATATATCATATTATGAAATGTACAATATATAATATATAAGTTTATATATTCATCACATGTACATGTGTACATTTTTTAAAAATGTAACAGTATTTTCATTCAATAAATTAATTAGAATAATATATATATATATATAAAATTGAAAATGTAGTGGATATTTTGTTGTCATTGTAATAAGTTTTTTGTCACATGATATGTATGGCTTGACAAATGGTGTGTATTGATGTCTTTCCACAGGTGAAATGAAATACCTTCTGATTTTCATTAATGTTTTCTTCATTCTTCAACAAATAAGGAGAAAGAGATGATCAGATCACGTGCTGATTGAACTGTGGTGCCACAGTCATCTGTCACGACACATTAAAGAGGTATTTATTGTTTGAGTTTCATTTAAAAAAAGACTACATTTAATTCCAAAAGTGACCTGCTTTGTCTTTTCTGTCACTGCATTGTCAGCATCCTCTGTGCTCAGTGATGTATTTTTCACTGTGTGAGAACACGATGTGTGGCATGAGAACGCAATGGCTTGTTTGACATAGCAACAGTAACTAAGAAGGGGCGGGTCTTTACCAAGGGCTGTTTCCCAAATTGAGCGTCTAGAGGCATGGTGGCTAGAAACGGGGTTATGCTAGAAACTCTCATTGCTTTAAATAGGAATGCAGACAAATAGCTTCCTTCAAGTAAGATACAGCTTTGACAAATTTAGCCCATGTGAAAATAAGTCTTGCATGTACAGTGATAATTGTACTGTTTGCAACTTTTATGAAGTGAAAAGAAACTACCTGTTAGGAGTGTAAATCAATTCACAAGAAATTCTTGAAAGGAACGGCACGTGCTAAAATAAGCCCGTTAGAATTGAGCCAGTCTTTTATTTTATTAAAAAAAATCACACACCATAAAAATTACATGTACAAAACTATAAGATCTTAAATTGATTTATGTACAGTTACAAAAGAAAATGGCAAAATAAAAAGTGACCAAACAACTCAAATTAACAGGTATACTTGTGCTCCCATTCAGGACTGTTGCTGCTGCTGCTGTCTGTTTGTTGCTTTGAGTTCGTTAGGTTTGAGTTCTCACTGGACGAGAGGGTCACGACTGACACTGTAAAGCCAGAGGAGACGCAGGAGGAGGAGGGCAGATTAATGAAAGTGCAGAAAGCACAGACATGCTGTTTACGTTGTCCCTTCTGAGTTTCCTCTCACTGGTGCAGTTTGCATGATTGAATGGGTGGAGGATGATGAATATCTAGAGAAAACAAGAGAGAGAAACAAGATCAGACTCTTTGGCAGAAGGTGTGACGCTTCTGAAGAGATAAGAATAGATTGCAGGTTCTGCCTACTTCTTGAGGAGCTGCTCACAGAACAGCTAACATACAATTTAGAAGAATGACCTGGTTCGATACAACTGAAGCTCTATTGACAGCGTTTGTGGCATAATGACTGCTAGAGTGAATTTAGTTTTAAAGGAGTGTATAGAGCAGTGGTGGAGGGTCAGTGTCCTGCTGCGCTGAGCTCTGAACCTAAACAAACACAAGCTTATCAACATGTTCACAATTACCTGGAAATTACAGACAGGTGGATTAAACTGGCATCAGACAAAAGTCTGCAGGACACTGAAGAACCCTGTTGTTCTATCTATCGCTCGATCTTTCATCTGTCATGCCATCTATCCATCTGTCATTCTGTTTATTCATCTATCATTCTATCTTTCTATATTGTTCTTTCTGTTCATCTATCTTTCTATTTATCCATTTGTTGTTCTATCATTCTATATTCTATCACCTATCATTGTTTATTCATCTTTCATTCTATTTATCCATCTGTCATCCTATCTATCCATCTATTGTTCTATTATCTGTTCTCATTGTTTATTCATCTATCATCCATCTACCAGTGTCATCTATCTATGTATCTATCTATCTATCTATCTATCTATCTATCTATCTATTGTTATTCTTATCTATCCATATGTCGTTCTATCTATCCATCTATCTATCATTCCATTTATCTGTCTATTGTTCTGTCTGTCCATCTATCATTCTGTCATTCTATATTGTTCTATCTACCCATCTATCATTCTATTTATCCATCTATTGTTCAGTCATTCAACAGTATATTGTTCTATTCACTGTTCTCATTGTTTATTCATCTATCATCCATCTACCAATCTGTCTATCCATCTATCGTTCTATCCATCTTTCATTATATCTATCTATCTATCTATCTATCTATCTATCTATCTATCTATCTATCTATCTATCTAAATAACCAATATAGTTTTGCTAGATATTCATTATATTTATTTGTCTGTCGTTCTATCTATCCATCTATTGTTCTATTATTCTACTTTGTTTTATCTATCCATTTGTCATTCTATCATTCTATATTGTACTATCATCTATCATTCTACTGTTCTGTCTTTCAATCTATTGTACTATTGTTCTGTCAATTATCCTATCCTGTTATATCTATCCATCTGTCGTTGCATTGTTCTATCTATCTATCTATCTATCTATCTATCTGTTGTTCTGTCTATCCATCTATCATTATCTATCCATCTATCATTCCATTTATCTGTCTATTGTTCTGTCTGTCCATCTATCATTGTCATTCTATATTGTTCTATCTACCCATCTATCATTCTATTTATCCATCTATTGTTCAGTCATTCAACAGTATATTGTTCTATTCATCTGTTCTCATTGTTTATTAATCTATCATCCATCTACCAATCTGTCTATCCTTCTGTCGTTCTATCCATCTTTCATTCCATCATTATATCTATCCATCTTTCATTCTATCTGTCATCTGTTGTTCTATCTATCTATCTATCTATCTATCTGTAATTCTATATTGTTCTATCATCTATCATTCTGTTTATCCATCTATTGTTCAGTCATTCTATATTGTTCAATCCATTTGTCATTCTGTTTATCCATTTAACAGTCTATCCATTTATCATTCTATCTATCATCTATCTTTTTATTTATCCATCTATTGTTCAGTCATTCTATACTGTTCTATCTATCCATTTGTCATTCTGCTTATCCATCTCTCATTCTATCTATCCATCTATCATTCCATTTATCCATCTAATGTTCAGTCTATCTATCTATCTATCTATCTATCTATCTATCTATCTATCTATCTATCTATCTATCTATCTATCTATCTATCATCTATCTATCGTTCGTTCGTTCGTTCCATCCATCTATCATCATATATCAATCTATCGTTCTGTCTATCCATCTATCATTCTGTCATTCTATATTGTTCTATCTATCCATTTGTCATTCTGTTTATCCATCTATCATTCTATCTATCCATCTATTGTTCAGTCATTCTGAATTGTTCTATCATTTGTCTTTTTGTTTATCCATCTATCATTCTATCTATGCATCTACCATCTATCTATCCATTTGTTGTTCCATCTATCTATCTATCTATAATTCAATTTATCCATCTATTGTTCTATCTATTCATCTATCATTCTATTTATCGATCTATTGTTGAGTCATTCTATATTGTTCTATCCATTGTCTTTTTGTTTATCCATCCATCATTCTATCTATCCATCTAGCAGTCTATTTATTCCTCTGTTGTTCTATCTATCCATCTGTTATTCTATGATTATATCTATCCATCTATCATTCTATTTGCTCCATTTATTGTTCAGTCATTCTATATTGTTCTATCCATTTGTTTTTCTGTTTATCCACCTATCATTCTATCCATCTACCAATCTGTCTATCCATCTGTTGTTCTATCTATCCATCTATCATTCTATTTATTTATCTATTGTTCTGTCATTCTATATTGTTCTATCTTTCCATGTCATTCTGCTTATCTATCATTATATTGTTCTGCTGTTCCATCTATTGTTCCATCTATTGCTACTGTTTTTCTATTTATCCTGCTATATCTATCCATCTATTTTTGCATTGTTATATCTATGCATATTCCAATCTGTCTATCCATCTGTCATTCTATCTATCATCTATCATTCTATCCATCCACCTATCACTCCATTTATCTATCGTTCTATTTATCCTTCTATTGTTCAATCATTCTATAGCGTTTTATCTATCCATTTGCTGTTGTTTATCCATCTGTCATTATGTCTATCATTTGTTGTTCTATCTATCCATCTATGATTCAGTTATTCTATTTAGTGTTCTAACGATATTGTTCAAGAAACATGTCTTTTTGTTGGAAACTGCTTATTCATTTTTTTTTTTTTTTTTTTTTTTTTGATGAACACAAAGCACACAATTTAGCTTTGCAATATTAAAAATGATGTTTATGTATATAATCAAACACCAGTATAATGAATATTCTTGTATGACTGTGCATTTTGAAATGTGGTATACTGTAACTGTTACTTTGCCTTTAACAAAAACAAAATAAATAAACTAAAATTAAAGATCACAAATGCTGTGAACCGAGTTTACCCCACACTGAACCCGGAGCGTTGCTTTATGGCCTGAAGTCTTCAAAGACCAGAGGGAATGAGTGAAATTGGCTTTCATAAGTGGTGATTATGACATCTAACACTACATTGATCTTATATGCATAAAGGAACAAAAGGAATGAACAGCAGTGCTGGCATCCTCTCAAGTCTATGATGGTGGTCTCCACTTTGGGCTTCTGGACTTTCTGGATGGGAGAACAGCTGATATAAATGTTAATTTTTTGGCAGGAGTAGCAAATGATGCCGCCAAGCTCTGGAAAGCTTGAGAGACCGGGATTAGACAACATGTCTGCCAGCGACTCGACCCCATCCCCGTTCTGCTAGCGTCAGATAACGCGTTCGCAGAGACCACCTTCAACACCTGGACAAAGACCTCTATCCATGTCCTGTTTCAGCAAACACCGCAATCAGTCTCACATCAAAATCTAAATGAACGTCCATCAATATTGATCTAAATATGTCACGACTGATTTATTTTTAGCTCAGTCCTGACAAAAGAAAATGCATCGCCATGGATTTGGCCTCTAGAGCGGCCATATGTTCCAGCCAAGTGATGAGACAGATACTGGATGTTTCTCACCGCATGTGGGCTCCGAGATGAATCTGTCTGGAGCCTTGCGGCTCTCAATGACAGCAACAGTAGACTGAACACACAACCAAGATCATCCAAACACAGCTAAGATCAACAGCTCCAGGCATTTGCATATTAAGTTTCTGTTCCTCCTTGTTTTTAATCTCAGACGTTTTCTCCTCTCGTAGGCCTGAAAAACCGAGCCGTTCCGGTGTTTAATCTTGTTATGTGAAAAATGAGTGTTTTCGGTTTTAAGCATGACGACGTAAACAGACTATTTAAGATATATTGGAGTTTATACAAAGAGAAAAGATATGCCTGTTTTTCCAGCGAGAGGACTATTTCAAGTAAAGAAAGAAGATAAATAAACTTCAAACTACAATCCCATTGTGTCATAAAAGCCTGATCTCTCGGCTATAAAAAACACTCAGCCAGAAATCTGTTTATAATTCATGACAATTAAGTCAGGATTTGTTAAGATCATTTTCATTTGCCGTGAAGCTTCTCCTATTTTTTAAAAACATATTCAAATGTTAAAACTAGTGTTCAAATATGCACTACCATTCAAAAGTCAGTAAGACAAAATATGTGTATTAATGAACAAGGATGCAATAAACTGATCAAAAGTGACAGGAATAGCAATAATAATAATAATAATAATAATAATAATAATAATAATAATAATTAATAATAATTAATAATAATAATAAAATATAATTATTTTTATTATATAAACTATTTTTATTATATATTTTTTTCTATTTATTATTATTATTATTATTATTATTATTATTATTATTATTATTATTATTATTATTATTATTATAATACATATTTTAAATATTATGGTTACTATAAAAAAATGAAGCAATTTCTTGAGCAGAATGGATTAATGGCTGTTTAAAATTACTTTAAAATTATATGCATTTGATTTCAAAAATATATTAAAATAGAAAACAGTTATTTTAAATAATAATAATAATAATAATAATAATAATAATAATAATAATAATTATTATTATTATTATTATTATTATTATTATTATTATTATTATTACTATTATATACTGTGCTTTTGACTGTACTCGAATACTGTACTCAACCTTGACCATAAGACCATAAAGACCATAAGAGACTTAAATAAATAAATAAATAAATAAATAAATAAATAAATAAATAAATAAATAAATACATACATACATACATACATACATACATACATACATACATACATACATACATAAACAGTACAATATTTGTTTTATTTTAAAGATGCAAGCAAAAAGTGTTTGTGTGTGTGGGGGGGTGTGGTCTTTATAGCAAATCAATGGATTTTTCTATAATTTAGAAGACTTTTGCAAAAATATCACATATGTCAGTTAAATTGCAGTATACTAAACTTCTAGGTGAAATCTTTAGCGTAAACACATCCACTCGTCTATATCAGAAACCGAGGACAGCCTTCAACACTCTAAGAATCTTATTACTTGGTTTGACTGCCATTATAGCTTTCATTATGAGTTATATCACCACACCTTGTTTCTCGTCAGCACTATTGATTATGCAATTAAATCCAGCCTGACCATTAGATATCAAATAAAGGAGTCTTTCAATGGATTTTGCACAAACCCAGGGGCAAACGGTGAATGACAGCTGGGCATAAATCACAGTGCCTCTTTAATAAAACAGCAGTCTGTCATGCAAATGATGCACCGGGGAATGACAGCCACAGCACTTGCCAAAAGAGAGGCAGGTAAACTCCATATATACTCTAAACACTTTATAGCACTGCCATATTTATTTGATGCATTTGTGCATATGTGCATGTAAGTGCATAGAATTGTACTGCATAAACTTTTTGTAATTTGTAAATGACAAAATTTCTAAAAAAAAAAAATGCAAACCTGTTAATATATATATATATATATATATATATATATATATATATATATATATATATATATATATATATATATATATATATATTATATATATATATATATATAAATATATATGATATTAACAGCCTGTTAATATATATATTAATAGGCTTGCGTTTTTTTTTTTTTCTTCTTCATTTTATATATATAAAATGGCCACGTGAACATCTATATATAAGTACTTTTTATTGTGCTACCTATATAATTATGTAATATAATATAATATAATATAATATAATATAATATAATATAATATAATATAATATAATATAATATAATATAATAATATATATTTATCAGTATATATTATATGGTGAAAGTCACTGAAATCCCATAATAACTTTTTTTTTTTTTTTTCCTGGCAACTACAGCTGCCAGTTTGTTACTTTGAAATTATTATTATTATTATTATTAGTATTATTATTATTATGATTATTATTGTTATTATTATTATTATTATTATTATTATTATTATTATTATTAATAATAATAATAATAATAATAATAATAATAATAATAATAATATAATATAATATAATATAATATAATATAATAATATATTATTATTATATTATTATTATTATAATTATTATTATTATTGTTGTTGTTTTTGTTGTTGTTGATGATGATGATGATGATCATCATCATCATCATCATCATCATCATCATCATCATCATCATCATTATTATTATTATTATTATTATTATTATTATTATTATTATTATTATTATTATGCATCCCATAATAACTTTTTTTTTTTTTTTTTTTTTTTTTTTTTTTAATAATAAGTGAATTCTTGGCAACCACAGCTGCCAGATCGTTACTATGAAATTATTATTATTATTATTATTATTATTATTATTATTATTATTATTATTATTATTATTATTGTATGACATCCCATAATAATTAACTAAAAAATGTGAAATTTCATCTGCATATGTTTTTTTTTTTTTTTTTTTTTTTTTTTTTACCAGCATCACATAGTAACATAATGTTACATGGAAGGAAATCTCATTTTGGTGAATAAAATAAAGAAAACACAATGCAAAGAAGGTCAACCAAGATATGAAGGTCAACCAACATATGAAGGTCAACCAACATATATATACAGTATATATACTCAAAGCAGAAGCAATGCAGTGTGGGCATTATTCCCTGTTGCTATATTCTGAAATACTTTTACAACCTCAAAATCCAGTGTGACCACCCCCGAAGAAAACACGACACATTTGGAGAAGTCAATGTGGGCGACCATTGAAATCCATCTGGTTAATCTAAGCAGTAAGCAAATTCACATTTTCTCTGACCCTGTAAGGGAAGCATTTGGTCTCGTGGAAAGGGCAAATTCGTGAGTCATTATATGTTTCATTCCCAAATTCAATTTGCCAGAAAGCGCACACTAACGGGTCTCCAAGAAACAAAGCATTAACAACAAAACCAGCACCGAACCTTTAATTTCGAGGAGTGTGGCTGTACTCCGTGATTAACAATGTTGTGGTAATTACTAATTAGAGAGTACTTATCTCAAAGAGGTGGAAGGTGGAACAAAGAATTAAGGTATCAACAAACATCGCCTGTGGGTGAACAGATAGAGGCTAGATAACATCACCTTAGACTCTTTCAACACCACGTTCACAGACAAAACAACGATAATCGCAAGAACAGCTCATTAAATGGACAGAAAAAGATGCTGTTTGTCTAATCTACCTTTTAACTTATCAGCATCTGCAGATGTTGCTGTAAATAATCAGAACAGTACAGACGCACTTATTTTCCAAGGACGTTTCAAGGTCTTTGAGATTAGTGCGGTTATCATCCTTATATAATCAATCATTATGTATCAATATTTCAAACCGCTCGCTAATGTCATTTCTGTTTTAATGGCATTTCTGTGATTAAATGGCAAATAAGTAATCAAAACGGACAACCTGCACGAGCGTCTGCGGTGGCAAAATGTGTCGAGTGAGCTTATCACTGTGTCATCGGTGTGGAGAAGTGATTAGTCACGTAATGATTTTTTAATTGGCGAAGAAATGAGGCTTGACAAGTCAAAACGAAATGCTAAGTGTGGCAAAGGGGTGCCAACAACTAAAATGCTGTGTAATTGCAGTTCAGTTGGACTATTTTTAAAATTATAACAACTTAGAAACACCACTGAGAGAAGAAAGTCTGAAACTGTGTTGGAAAGCTCAGTTGTCGTTTAATAGAGCCAAAAGTCTTCTGTGCTCTGCTGAAAACAGAATAGAACTCTTTATAGTCATTCTACTCTTTCAAAATGTCTGGATGAAGAATTAAATAGAATCAGTAACTGAGCCGTAATGAAACTGGTGCCTTTTTCCATTTTCCAAAGGTGCCATTTTTGCAAATAAAGACTGTCTTAAAGTGTTATTTAATTGCACTGTCAACTGTATAATGCAAAGCTGAATTTTCAGCATCATTACTCCAGTCTTCAGTGTCACATGATTCTTCAGAAATCATGCCAATATGCTGATTTGCTATTCAAGGAATATTTATTATTATAATTAGTGTTAAAAACAGCAGTGTTGCTTTGATTAATTGATTGATTGATTGATTGATTGATTGATTGATTGATTGTATTTTTAGGACTCTTTGATTAACATAAATACCATTTTAAACTTTTTTTTTTTTTAGTACATTTTAGTACTTAATTAAAAAAATAAACATTTATTTTATTTTATTTTATTTTATTTTATTCATTTATTTACTTATTTATTTTCCATGACTCTTTGATTAATAGAAAGGTGAACAGAACAGAATAGAATAGAATAGAATAGAATAGAATAGAATAGAATAGAATAGAATAGAATAGAACATTTTTAAACAGTTTTTTTTAACATAATTATTAACTATTTTTCTAACTTCTAGTCCTTCATTACCAAATAAATAATTTATTAAAACAAAAACATGCATTCATTCATTTAATCAATCATTCATTTCATGTTTCCAGAACTTTTTGATTGATAAAAAGGCAAACATAACATTTTAAAACAGACTTTTAACAACATATTTATTTATTTATTTATTTATTTATTTATTTATTCATTCATTCATTCGTTTGTTGGTTTGGTTCATCCGTTTGGTTTTTCTGTTCATTAATTCATTTACTCATTCATTCATTAATTTAACTACTCTTTATCTATATTAATGAGTTTTATTAATATAAAGCTGAATATAACATCTTTAAACTGTTTTTTAAAAATATTTACTGAAAAACTATTCATTATATCTTTATTCATTCATTCATTATTTGATTAATAGAACGTTCTGTAGATTTTTTAACAGATTTTTTGTTAACAAAAAGTCCGCTGCTTCAGTGCTAATTAAAATCATTCATTTAAAAAAAAAAAAAAGAAAGAAAGAATCTGACTGACAAACAGTAGTGTATAATTTATGCCGCAACTAAAAACTGAGCTACAGCTGCGAGAGGCCTGATAATATACTGTATATGTTGTACATTTGTTGCTTACAGTTGCAGACACAGAAGAGGCAAATCTCAGGATGACACCTGACAGCTGCATTTGACCCACAATTTCAAGCATAAACAACTCAATCCATCTCAACTTTGCAGTTCACTTTGGCCCGTCGAACTTTTAACTGCTCTCGTTTCTCAAAGTCATGGAAAGCAAAAGCTTTGATTTTGGGATCAATAGCCAAGTGAAGCACCAATCGTTGACGTGTCAATTTTTCCTTGTCAGCTCCTTTAACTGGCAGACTATTTGAAACGAATTCCCACTGATTGCGTATGACGTCGACATCAAAAACCTTTCTGGGGTCACAGACACCCCGGTCACACACAAATTCGATCAATATTTCATCAAGCGAGTTGCAACTTAATTGATTGCTTAAGTTTTTGAGGGCTGTTTATTCTCTGACAACAAATACGAGAAATAAAACAACGAATGCGGCTCCGGGAACGTCCGTATCTTGGTTTATGTGCTCCTCGTATGGATCGTCCGATGTCTGAGTGCGTAACGTTCCCAAGTGCATTGGTTTGCGTGCAACAGCCTGTTCATTTCTTTGACATGCTCTGTCAACCCTCTCTTCTGATGTCACAAGGCATTGTGGGGGAATTTTTAGCAACAGTTAAAACCACAGAGGAAAAAAAAAAAAATCAGTATGATCAATTATTCATGAGACCGTTGTTGTTTTCTGAGCTTGAATATAGTCCATATATCCACTGTGCAACAACTATGCTGTTCAGTCACTTTGTAGTGTAAATTGTGCATGGCTCCATTATAACCTCTGCTTGACGTCTAGTCTCAAACTTACATACTTGGCATTTACTATGGCCTTATGTTGGCATTTGTTTGCAGTCTGAGGTGATACTTACAGATGAAAGGTACTGATTTGGCAACACAGCCAAGTTAATTATATTTCCACATGAGTGATCGTGAGTAGAGCGTCTGATACATGAAGTCGAGCTAAAAGACATTAGCTGATAACCTCAGGACAGACGCAGCAATGTCAACAGAACAGCGGAGTGCTTGCTAATCACTGATTCTCATCTCATTTGAGCAAGAAAACCAATATAATATCTGAATATCTGATGGAATAATGTCTGATTCACAAAATAAACGATTAAGAATGTGTCTGGTCATCAAAGTGAAACACAAAAATTAAATAATATAATATAATATAATATAATATAATATAATATATAATATAATATAATATAATATAATATAATAAATCACACCACACCACACTTGCCTTCTTTTAATAAAACAAAAATAATTTAAAAATTTCAAAATAAATAAAAACAACAATAATCTTAGTGAAAATAAATTATTAAACATTTAAAATATCCCATCTTTATGTTGTTTATATATTGATTTGGAGATTCAGTGAGAAAATATATTTACACAAATGTTCATGTTATCTGTGATTTATTGTTATTAATTACATCATAATATAATTTTTTTTGTTAATTTGATTGACAGCGCCTTTATTTATCTATTTATTTAGTTGTTAGTTTAGTTGTTTTTAGTTGTTTTACTGGAATTAAATTACAGTGTTATAGCAGTATTACTGTTTTAATTTAATTTAATTTAATTTAATTTAATTTAATTTAATTCACAATATTACTGTTTAAATGAAAATGTACTTAATTTTGATTTTAACATATTTTAAAGTGCAGTTAATTCCTGTGATGTCAAAATGGAATTTTCTAAATCAATCAATCAATCAAATAAATAAATAAATAAAGTCCATACTTGCCCTCTTTTATTAAAAATAAAAATATTAAAAATAAATAAATAAATAAATAAATAAATAAATAAATAAATAAATAAATACATACATACATACATACATACATACATACATACATACATACATACATACATACATACATAAATCTTAGCAAACAAACAAATAACTGTTTTAACCTTTTTTTTTCTTTTTTTCTTTTTTCTTCTTTTTTTTTTTACACTGTCTTAATTGTAAAAAAGTAACTTATTAAAAAATATATTTCAAAGTGCACTTAATTTCTGTGATGCCAAAAGTGAATTTTCTAAATCAGTTTAATATATTTGATTTCAATTTAATATGCCTATATTTAATCAATTTATCCAAATAAATAAATAAATAAAATTGGCCATACTTGCCCTCTTTTATTAAAATTAAATACTATTTTAAAAAAGTAAAAATAATAATCTTAGCAAATAAATAAATAACTTTTATTTTATTTATTCATTTTATTTATTTATTTTTACTTTTTTATTTACACTTTTTTATTTTTACGTTTTATTTAAAAAAGTAACTTTTTTGTTTATTTGTTTTAAATTGTATTTTAATAATCTTAGCAAACAAACAAATGACTGTTAACTGTTAACTTTCTTTTTACACAGTTTTAATTAAAAAGTAACTTTTTAAAAAATATATTTTAAAGTGCAGTTAATTCCTGTGATGTCAAAAGTGAATTTTCTAAATAAATGTAATATATCATTGCCATAATATAATATAATATAATATAATATAATATAATATAATATAATATATCAATAATAACAAATATAAGAATGTTTAAATACACTAATGCAGTGTTTCCTAACCCTGTTCCTGGAGGCACACCAACAGTGCACATTTTGGATGTCTCCCTTATCTGACCAATATATTTCTGTTCCTCGAGTCTCTACTAACAAGATGATGAGTTGATTCAGGTGTGTTTGATCAGGAAAAGTTGGAAAATGTGTAGTGTTGGTGTGCCTCCAGGAACAGGGTTGGGAAACACTGCACTAATGCACATCCAAATAGAAGTGAATTGTACTATACTGTAGGTATATATGCACACACACACACACACACACACACACACACACAATGTAACAGGAAGAATTACAGTTAATTTAAATCCTATTATGTTTATGTATAATGAGGCCGATGTCAAGTACAAAAGCAAAGTACTTCCCGAAGTAAAAGTTTAAGTAAAAAAAAACCTCCTTTTAATGTTTCTGTTTGCATCAGCAATTAGAGACACATCAAGGTGAGCATCCTCTAAAAGAACAGGTGTATACTCACCCTTTCAGCGAGGTGTCATTCTTCAACCCAGACCGTCCAGTAAACAATGCATACTGTAGTCGGCAGCAAACACATAGACAGTCCCGGCCGCGGGGATGTAAAAGGCAATATGTTCCAAAAGCCAGCAATGGAGAACAATTATTGTGCTCCGTTTCCATTGGTTGCAGTAGTGGATTGAGTCCTCAAATATGTCCCGGTAGGAAACGGTTGGACAGTCCTTGGAATACAGTGTGAGGAGTGAAGGAGCTCAGGGGAGAAAGTCCAGTAGGGGTTCAGACAAATTATTCCAGATCCCTCCTCATAATCGGATGACCTGGCCAGCTCTGGAAACAGAGAGAGGCCAACAATAAACAAAACACTCTCGAAAACCAAATGAAGTGCAGATGTCTCAGCTGGTAGTGCAGATTTTTTGGAAATACAAACTGAATATAAAACAAGTGCATCTGTCACACTACACAGAACTGAGATGAAACAGAGCTGTCATATACACCAGACAGGACTGCCGAAACTACACCGGTACCAGTGTTAAAAAACGTTTGTTTTGTGTCGGACAACATCCCAGACACTTTCATCTCAGGGTGCTTTCTTTTTTCCAGAAAAATAACCATTTTATGGCTGTTTTGAGTAAATATTTGTTAAAAAAAAAAAAAAGAAAAAAAAAAATTACAAAATAAATCGATTACAAAATACAATAAAAAAACTGTTAATTCTTGAATACTTGCAGATAATATAATATTAATGAAACAAAAGAAAACTTAAATGTACTTAGAGTACTCTACATAAATGTACATTTTTATGTTATTGTTTATGTTCACACACTTAAAGAGGTAGTGACCCAAAAATACAAATTCTGTCATCATTTACTCACCCCAAAAGCAATAAAAGAAGACACAAAAGAACATAGAAGAAGATATTTTGAAAATACTGGTAACTGGTAACTATGTAATTTTACAATTTTATATCCAAACATGTTGTGTTCCACATTTAAGGTTGATATCTCGAAATAAATGAATAAATTTTAACAAGTTATGTACCATTCTGATAAAGTAAATAATGATAATAATAATAAATAAATACATACATACATACATACATACATACATACATACATACATACATACATACATAAAAATTGCCTTTTTTTTTAATCTTTTGTAATTTTAGTAGATTTTATGGTATACAAAAATACAATTTAAAAATTTTATATCCAGTATTCCATATTTAAGGTTGATATCTCATAAATAAATAATAAATAAGTCAATAAATTAATTAATTAAATAAATAAATAAATAAAGCAAACTTTCAGTAAGATTTGGATTTAATGAAATTGGCTTCCCATTTGTTACCAAGTACCAAGTTTTGTACCATTCTGAAAAGGTAAATAATTAAATAAATACACACATACATAAATACATAAATACATACATACATAAAAATTGCCCTTTTTAAAAATATTTTGTAATTTTAGGGGATTTTATGGTATACAAAAATACAATTTTAACATTTTATATCTAAACATGTTGTGTTCCATATTTAAGGTTGATATCTCATAAATAAATAAATAAATAAATACATACATGCATACATAGATAAAAAGATAGATAAATAAGTAAATAAGCAAACAAACAAACAAACAACAAACAAACAAACAAACAAACAAACAAACAAATAAATAAATAAATAAATAAATAAATAAATAAATAAATAAAGTTTTCAGTAAGTTTTGGTTTTAATGAAATTTGCTTCCCATTTGTTACCAAGTACCGACTTTTGTTCCATTCTGATAAGTAAATAAATAAGTAAATACATACATACATAGATACAAACATACATACATAAAATTGCCCTTTTTTTAAATCTTTTGTAATTTTAGGGGATTTTATGGTATACAAAAGTACAATTTTTAAAACTTTATATCCAAACATGTTGTGTTCTATATTTAAGGTTGATATCTCAAATAAATAAATAAATAAATAAATAAGCAAGCTTTCAGTAAGATTTGGTTTTAATGAAATTTGCTTCCCATTAGTTACCAAGTACCAAGTTTTGTACCATTCTGATAAAATAAATAAATAAATAAATACAAACATACATACATACACATGCATAAAAAATGACCAAACCAAACCCACACACCCAAAAAAAAAAAAAAAGAGCACCACAGGGAACATGCTTATAATTGCATAATTTTTAAAAATAAGTTAAAGGGATAGTTCACTTAAAAATGAAATTACCATGATTTACTCACCCTCAAGCCGACCTAGGTATATATGACTTTCTTCTTTCAGATGAATACAATTGAAAAAATGCCCTGCCTCTTCCTAGCTTTATAATGGCAGTGAATAGTGGTCAAGATTTTGAAGAAAAATAAAGTGCACCCATCCATCATGCATAGCATATTTTTTACTATACCTCCATTGTATTCATCTGAAAGAAGAAAGTCTTATACACCTAGGATAGCTTGAGGGTAAGTAAATCATTGAGCAATTTATATTTTTGTGTGAACTATCCCTTTAAACGAGGTTAAAACAAGTTTTAAAATGATCATTAACAAAAAAAATGTATAAATGAAACTATAAAATCAAACTTAGATGACTTAAGAAGAATAAAAAATGAAACATGGCCTTACTTTTTAGGGCTGATGGCTGTCTCTTGCGGGACAGCGGAAGGAGTCATCAAATTTTAAAGTCGCTCCAATCTCGTTGAACCTTCTTCTCGTCGCTGACCTGTGGGCTTGCTGTGTCTGGGGAAAAAAAGAAAAATGGAGGTGAGAGATGGGCAAGACTGTGTTAGTGACAGCACAGAGGGCAATGAGAGGGCTGGTGGAGGTGAAGGACAGCAGCCGGTCTGTGGCGGCAGAAACAGCTACAATAGCGTAACTGATTTTCACTACTAAGAAAACGAGTATAATGTGTCACAGAACAGATAAGTAGACATAATGTACAATCAGTTGATCATAAATACAAAACAAACATGATAAGGCAACCAGGAAGCACAGTAATCACAAACCCTGAAATATTATATAAAAATAGCAGTAGGCCTAGTTGATAGGTACATATACTAGTGAAAATTCATTTTTTTGCACTTATTACATAGCTATTTAGCAAAGAAGTAAATAAATAAACAGACCTGACTACTGTGTCAAAGAAGTGTGCTTAAGGTATAGTCCACCCAAAAAAATGAAAATTACCCCATGATTTACTCATCCACAAGCCATAGATGTGTATGAATTTCATTTGTCAGACGAATACAATCAGACTTATATTAAAAATGTCCTGACTCTTCCTAGCTTTATAATGGCAGTGAATGGGCATTGAGATTTTGAAGTCCAATAAAGTGCATCCATTCCTCATAAAGGGTTATTAAAGGCCTTCCGGCACAAATCAATGTGTTTTTGTAAGAAAAATATCCATATTTAAAGCTTTTAGACTGCAATCTTATTTATAAATTGTAATCAATTGGAGCACAGAGGAGAGAGCAAAACAAAACACTCATCACAAATTAGAAGTACAAAACGGGGATTTGTAAAGAAAAAATGTCAATATACGCCAGTAAGAGACTGGTTTTCCTTTGGTGTAAACAAAACTTGACTCTCGCAAGAGAGTCTTCGAGCTTATGCTACACTTACAGAAGCTAGGTATTATGATATGAAGTTTTAAATATGAATATTTTACTTACAGAAACACATTAATTTGCTTTAAGAGGGCTTAAACATCTGGAGCCATGTGGAGTACTTTTATGATGGATGGATGCACTTTATTGGACTTCTGTTGGACTACTAAATCTCAACACCCATTCACTCCATTATTAAGCTTGGAAGAGCCAGGACATTTATATATCACCTTATGTTTACTATGTATTTATGATCAGCTGATTGTACTTTATTCCTGTTGGTGAGTAAACATGGAGTAATTTTAATTTTTGGGTAATACCCCTTTAATTGTATTGAATGTGCACATATGTTGTACTTCAAATCTTAAAAATATAGATTAAAAAATGTACTTACATATATTATAATATTAATTAAATTATATATAAAAAAATAAGTGTATTTCAAGAAATAGATGTTTCTTGTGTGTTATTTTCAGTATGTTATTCAATATTACATTTAAAGTTAATATATTTATATAATAAAAATTAATTAATGAAAAAAATGAACCTTTGAACTGTACAAATGTGTATTTAAAAATACTAATTTCAATAGAAAATACATTGAAGCCATTTTAGTTTACTATAAATGATTGTACAGTATATTTGGCACTGCATTTTAACCATATTTCAAAGACTATAGAAGTTTACAATTACATGTAAATATGCACTTAAGTTCTACTTAATTCCAGATAATTAATACAAATTTACACTATAATGCATTTTTATTTAATTACAACTGACATGGAATTAATGTCTGAAAACATTCCACCCAGTTCACATTTAAGTAATATTAAAAATATGCTAAAATGTCCTTATTTTTCACTGACTTGAGGTTAAACTGTTTTATGTTATGAGAGAGAGAGAGAGAAAGAGAGAGAGAGAGAGAGAGAGAGAGAGACTGAAAAAAAGTAAAAAATATTATTTACCTTCTGAACCAACCTATATACATCGACAAACTAATTTTATGGGTTGAATCAGGTAGAAGTGGCTCTTTAAGCTAACAACTGCAGGTTACCATTTTGATAAGAGACATGAGACACAGCTGCAAGCACAGCACAGGGTCAAAGGTCAAATATAGCACATAATGGTCATTATGCAACAGAATGCCACTCCACAATACTGCAATTGACCAATCAAGATGAAGTATTCCAGAGAGCCATGTAATCCTGACTCTTATGCACTGGCAAGGGAAAACACATTTTGTGCTGGGACAAAGCCTTTTGATTTACAACAAGCAAACGTCTTTCTGATGTCAGGATCTGACAGTATTATAGCTGTTCAACTAATCAGCAAACTGTTTGTTGCACATGAGGAATAAATACAACATACTATTCCATACACAGATTCCTCTGATGTATTATGTAATACACAAAGCCATTTCTTATGACTACACGTTGTTTATCGACAGCGTGTTGGTGGGATGCCATTTTTGGATCAGCGGCTATACAGAAACACAATCCTGTGAGGTAAATGTTGGCACTTTTCATGCATCCAATGTTTGTTAGTTTGTTTGTTTATTTATTCAGTTGTTAACCCACACACCCACATATACGTATGTATGCATGTATTTATTTATTAGGTTAGTTACTTAGTTAATTAGTTAGTATTGTCACACACAAAAAAATTAACCTTGCATAAAAGTAGTGTAATTATAAAATACATGTTTGCCCCCTTTAAAAGGAATGATTTTCCCTATTATAGAAAAATAAGCTAATAATAATAATAATAATAATAATAATTTTCTTTTTTTTTATTTTAAATAAAACTATTATTTATTTAGTTTGTTATTCAGTTATTTAAAAAGTAATAATATTAGTAATAAAATCTCATTAGTTAGTACTGTCACAAACACACACTACACACACACACACACACACAAACCTTGCATAAAAAGTAACTTAATTATAAAATATTTCCCCTTTAAAAGTAGGAATGAATAAATAACCTCACCTTGGTTAAAAAGTAGCTTGATTATAAAATATGTTTAGTTAGTTAGATAGTTAGCACTGTTACACAAAAAAATAACCTTGCATAAAAAGTAGCTTGATTATAAAATACGTTTACTTAGTTAGTTAATTAGTTAGTTAGTTTTGTCACACAAAAAAAAAAAAAAACCTTGCATAAAAAGTAGCTTGATTATAAAATATGTTTACTTAGTTAGTTAGTTAGCATTGTCACACAAAAAAATTCACCTTGCGTAAAAAAGTAGCTTGATTATAAAATACATGTTTATTTAGTTAGTTAGTTAGTTAGTTAGTTCATTAGTTAGTTAGTTTTGTCACACAAAAAAATCACCTTGCATAAAAAGTAGCTTGATTATAAAATATGTTTAGTTAATTAGTTAGTTAGTTAGTTAGATAGTTAGTTAGTTTTGTCACAAAAAAAATTCACCTTGCATAAAAAGTAGCTTGATTATAAAATATATGTTTAGTTAGTTAGTTAGTTGGTTAGTTAGTTAGTTTTGTCACACACACACACACACACACACACACACACACACACACACACACACACACACACACAAAAAATCACCTTGCATAAAAAGTAGCTTGATTATAAAATACGTTTAGTTAGTTAGTTAGTTAGTTAGTTAGTTAGTTTCGTCACACAAAAAAATTACCTTGCATAAAAAGTAGCTTGATTATAAAATATGTTTAGTTAATTAGTTAGTTAGTTAGTTAGTTAGTTAGTTAGTTTTGTCACACAAAAAATTCACCTTGCATAAAAAGTAGCTTGATTATTAAATATGTTTAGTTAATTAGTTAGATAGTTAGTTTTGTCACAAAAAAATCACCTTGCATAAAAAGTAGCTTGATTATAAAATATATGTTTAGTTAGTTAGTTAGCTGGTTAGTTAGTTTTGTCACACAAAAAAAAAATTCACCTTGCATAAAAAGTAGCTTGATTATAAAATACGTTTAGTTAGTTAGTTAGTTAGTTAGTTTCGTCACACAAAAAAATTACCTTGCATAAAAAGTAGCTTGATTATAAAATACACATTTCCCGCTTGAAAGTAAGAATGATTTTCCCTATTATAGAAAAAATAAAATAAAATAAACTTCATATACAAGAATATATAGTATTATCTACTGAGGTTGTCAGTGAACATTTTATGAAGGTTATGTCTCTCATTTCACCGTCCATTTACTGAAAGAAGAAGACCCTATTTCGGGTCCTATTCTTAAAATACTGCCTGTCTATGCCGTCATGCTCCTTCAAACATAATACTATTTAATTCACATCCTGTGCTAACTTAGTTGACTAATGATTACTTTTAATTCACAGCCATTAGGTGCCTGGGTGACTGACGGGATCAGGAAAATCATGGAAGTTCACCCTTCTGCATCAGCAGCTCTTCACTGAATGGACTTTATCGATTTAATGATTTAAGGATGAGGTCCTCTTGAATTCCATGAGCATTCATCTAGAAACTGCAATTACCTGATTGGACCCATAAATCCAGATTCCACAAAGGAAAAGCTCTTTGAGGAATACCTGGACGTGGCTCATTGAATCAGGTGAATAGCTCTATTCCTGGCAATTACAAGAGTCTATATAGATGCACTCGGAGCAGCTGCAAAGAGCCCAGGCATTGTTAAAAGCCTACTGTCAAAAGGTGATGTGAATGTGCAATTGCCTGCAAGCAACCTTAAGCATTTTAAATCACAAAAGTGATTTGCCTTTGGTTTTAATGACATGCTCTTTCTTGTACTTGCTTAACACTTTCTTTTTAGATGTCTGGTGTAGATAGTAACATGAGTATCAATGGCTCTTACTTTTAGTGAAAATTTGCTGAAATGTATTCTCCCTCAGGCCATAAGAGATGTAGATGAGTTTGTTTCTTCATCAGAACAGATTTGGAGAAATTTAGCATTACATCACTTGCTCACCAATGGATCCTCTGCAGTGAATAGGTGCCGTCAAAATTCAGTCCAAACAGCTGATAAAAAACATCACAATAATCCACAAGTAATCCACACCACTCCAGTCTATTAATTAATGTCTTGTTAAGTGAAAAAACAGTGTGTTTGTAAGAAACAATCCATCTTTAGCAAATTTTTAACTTCAGACTGTTCCATAATCCATAATATTGCTTCCTCCAGTGAAAAAAAAAGAGAGAGAAATATGCACAGATCAAGCACCAGTTAAAAGCAAAAAAAAAAAAAAAGGGCCAAAACAATTTTAAACAAATAGATTAGTGGATTTTTGATGTAAGACCACAACAGATTTTCTCACTGGAAGAAAATGTTATTATCATGGACTATTTTGACTAGAAGCAACAGTTTAAAGGTGACCTATTATGCCCCTTTTTACTAGATGCAAAATAAGTCTCTATCCCCAGAGTGTGTAAATGAAGTTTTAGCTCAAAAAAACCCTACAAATAATTTTTATAGCATGTTAAAATAGCCACTTTTAGGGTATGAGCCAAAACACACAGTTTTTGTGTCTGTCCCTTTAAATGCAAATGAGCTGGTGCTCTTGGAGAAGAGGGCAGAGCTTCAAGAGCTCATGCTCCGGTGCTGTCCTTTTTTTACAGAAAGCGTACTCAAATTTAAAAGTCAGTCATCTGATTGTACTGTGCATAATAAATGCACATTTATGAATTACACAAAGGAGGAGCACGATACAATAAAAAAAAAAAAACAAAAAAAAACACTGTAACTCATGGTCACATGCTATTACAAACTTCAACCACATTCCTATTTACAATCATACTGGTAGTACGGAAAGGCAACATCAGTGAAAACAACCAGACAACCATAGCTTTAGCAATGCTAGCCTTGCAGAGTGCCAAGAAGTGCTTTCAGAAAGGCAATTTGAAAAACAAACGCGTGATACTTTGTCTGGAGCTGACGTTCATGCACAAAGCATTGGTATTGATCCCTAAACATATAGGGGACTTTACTGATTTTTTTTTTTTGTTTTTTTTGTTTTTCTGTGACATTTCCTTCGAAAATGAAATTCAACCACAGTGTCCTCAGCAGCTGGTCAGCGGGAATCTATGGAGACTCCTGTTTGTTAGTGCATCAGAAAACTCAACACTTGTAATGCCTCTTTGGGGTTGACATTGTAAATCCCCAGTAATGGCGGATTGCTGCTTTCACTCTGTATCTATGCTAATAGGACAGAGATCATCACAAATGGGCGGGACTTTCTCCCTATGATGACGTGTATGTAGGGAGAATGTAAAATCACTTGTTCTGAGAGACTGTTTTTGATTTATTAGAATAAAAAAAAAAAAATGAGTGGGTGGATTTTTACCATTATAGGTTGGTTGTTTTCACATACTGCGGCCACACAGCTGTGTTCGATAAAAGTGATTTTTGCATAACAGGTCTCAGTTAAGTTAAAAAGTTAAAAAGAGTCTTGATCATGGACTTGTGTCTTACAAACATTTCACACCCATTCACTGCTATGGATTCATTGATGAGCAAGTGTCAATGTAATAAACTCATTTACATCTTGGATTGCCTGAGGATGAGTAAATTTAAAGCAAATTGTAATTTTTGGGTAAATTGCTTTAACATTTCCTTTAACACAACCCTAAAAATGGTTTAGAACTTTTTTTTTTTTTTTTTTTTTTAATAAAATTAATTATGATGAATCTAAATAAACTGTAGTAACTGTATATATATATATATATATATATATATATATATATATATATATCCTAGTGGGCCTATACTCAACATGGAAGCCTAGAACTACTGAGCATATGGTATGTTTAGAAATATATTTTCATTAACAAAACATAAGTTTAGTTAAACTGTCTTGTTAAAATTTGCTGCAATAATACTTATGTAACACTGTTGACAGTCAATTAACTAATAAAGACAGAGAACATAACTTGTTTCCATCCATGTGTTTCTAGAGGAATATCATCATACTGTGCAAATTATGCGAGAATGGGACAAACCATTACATTCTAAGGGGGGGTTCTAGTGTGTAACTTAGTTGACAATGTTTTTTTGGACACAAATAAAACAAGTTATATCACAATAAACACTTATTAACAAAATATATGGCTTTTTTTTAACTTATAGTAGTGTGATTGGGAAAAATATAATTGTGTACTAGAAAATTAAGCATCAGGGATTTATATTGATGAAAATATATTAAAAATATACTTCACAGAAAAGAGATGTACCCACAATTATAGAATAACCCATACACAACATTTCTTTCATGTTCTTGAATCTGAGTGCGACTTTCTAGTTGTATCGGAACTCCAACTGTTTCACCGTTTGCTTCACTACGCTCTCTTAAAGCGAGTGTCATGGCGGACACCTAAATCCACTTAAATTTTAGAAATAACACAATTTTGGTGTCACAGAATATAGTTTTTCAGGTGAAAATGTTGTGGTTTAGACTTCAAATATGTGGTTTGTTAATAAAGATAACATCTATTTGAAAAAATTGCATCAGTGCTTTCGGAGATGTGAGCTCTAGAGCATCAGCCGCCGTTCAGCACTCATGAACCCGCTGAGAGCAGCCTTATCTTGGCCAGATCTTTTGGAATTTCCTGCTGGCTCTTATGTCTCTATAGTATTTAAACATGAGATATAATTCGTTTGGGGTAAATCTATTGGCCAGTCTTTGGTCGCATTAATCTATTATTTGTTCCAGAGCAAAAAAATTCTGGCTGAGGGCAGAATCTCATCACATTATATTTAATGTAAATTTAATGCTGTATATCAGAGTGTTGCCTTTGTACTTTTGACTGTCCATCTCTCTCTCTCTCTCATAATACTCGACTCCACATAATACAGTGAGCTTTTAATACAATAATAATCCATTACTCGTTCTAAACATTAGTAATAAAGGTTTGGGCTCAGCTGTTAAACTGTCAACTTGAAATCTGAATCAGTGGTGGAAGAAAGTAGTTTGCACAAAAGAGGGTTTTTGTTGTTGTTTTCTAATGTATTTAGACACTTGTGCCTCAAACTGCTGTATAAACACAATATCGCACTCATAACCATGCGATATTGCTGTATATCAGCACACTATGGCCGAATCACAGCCGTGCCGATATACACCCATATCACACCGTTATTCAGTTACAATTTCAAAAAAATCTTTTTTTACAGCGTACATACCTCCTGGTGTGTCTGTGCTTGTACCCTCTTTAGAGGACAGAGAAGGCCGTCTCTTGAGCTCTATACAAGTCCTGGGATGGTGCTTGTGTGTGGGGGAGACTATGTCCTCGCAGATCATCTCTGATATCTGCACAGTTGTCTCAGAGTCCGTGACCAGCACCATGGCAGCGGAGTCTTTTAAACTAGCAGCGCCCCCGGCGGCCCCTCCTAAACCCGCTCCCGTGGCCTCCTGGCCCTCCACGATTTTGGAGCTGGAGCGCGGGACCTGCCCCGCCGCTTGCCCCCCGTTGGTCTGCGAGCGCACGTTTGTCATGGCGGTTCCCTTTCCGGAATCTGCCCCATGATGGCTGTAGACTTTATACCGGATCATGAGGATGATGATGAAAACGAGGACGGAGGCCACGATGATTCCTCCGATAATGATGATCATGGTGCCGCCCAGGAAATGGCTGCGGAGCGACCTGCACTGGCTGTACTCCGTCTCCGTGATGAATGTGACGCAGCCCACCTGCCGCGTGGCGGTCAGTGAGGTCACACCATCATCGTAGACGGCCAGCACGCACAGGTCGTACTCCCGTCCGGATACAAGGTCTCGCACCAGGAAGTCGTAACTCGTGGAGGGAATCATTCTGCAAGACAGGCAGGGCAGAGTTGAACGTTATCATGTATTCCTCAGATAATACATGAACATAATTAAGATTACACTCAGCCAGCATGGGCATGTATTATCTATGGCCACATGATCACTGTAGAGAAATTTATTTAATTATATCATAATTCAGAATATCATGGACATTATGTTAATTCTCAGTAATGAATTTTATATATAACATACTACAGTGTAAGCTCTAGTCATTGGAGAGCTATTTCCCATCATAAAAAAGTCCAGGCAAAACTGTACTCTTTATTATAAGGCTCCATCAACATAACCAATGGCAAAATCAATACATAAGACATTATTGATTTCTACTAAAATTTACAACATGAATAAGCTGTGCTGTAAATGCAATAAAGTCTATGGATGGAGTGTTAATATATAAACAGCAGAGTAAATGTAGATAGATAGATAGATAGATAGATAGATAGATAGATAGATAGATAGATAGATAGATAGATATTTTATGTTTTAAATATTTTTTTTATTTAAACAAAATAATGTTTTAAATAGATTTTAAATGTTTTTATTTATTTAAATGTTATTATTATTATTATTATTATTATTATAGAAATATGAATATAATCTATATTTTTTATAATATGTTATAAAACATACAATTTGTTTTTTAGTGATGTTACAGTAGAACATCTATTTTAACATCTATTATATTTACATTTGTATATTTTCAATACATTTTAGTTTATTTTATTACATTTTTTATATCATAAAAATAATGTTTTAAATATATTTAAATGATTTATTATTATTATTATTATTATTATTATTATTATTATTATTATTATTATTATTATCATCATCATCATGTAAAGGATAAAATTAATATGAATACATCTGCATGTATTTGGTTTATTATACTGAAGCACTTTATTATAGCACAATGTTATTGTAGCACAATTTTACAAGGCACTGCCCTTAGATCACTATTTTTTCTTTTTGTATTGTTTACAATTACATTATTAGTAGTAGTAGTAGTAGTACTAGTAGTAGTAGTAGTAGTATATGAAGGAATATATAGACATGAATATAATCTATATTTATTTTTCTTATATTATTTATTGTAGCGCATTTTTTTGTATTGTTGCACCATAAAAAAATAAATAAAGAATATGTAATAAAATATATTTTACATTTTTTATTATGTGAATAACTTCTATTAGTAGTAGTAGTATGTATGTAAATGATACAATTAATATGCATGCATCTATATTTATTTAGCTTATTTTATTTATTAAAGCAGTTATTAGACACTGCCCTAAGATCACAAAAAACAAAAAAAAACAACAAAAAAAAAAACAACAACTTTGTTGTTTATTGTTTACAATTTTATTACTATACAATTACTGTGGCATAACTTAATCTGGTCCACACCTTCAGCTACTATAGATGAAGTCAATTCTTGATTATTACATTGTACTCTCCAAGTTTACAATGATCAAAAGATCATATTTAGTATGCAACATTATCCTGGGGGTTGACAATGAGGAATGAGTGATTGTCCTTTAGGCAAATGGTGGAAGATCTTGCCTCAATTAAACCCACATTAAGTATTCTATTGCTTCAAATGACCATTTGAAAAGTCATTAAAGTTCATTAAGAGTAACTACAAATTGACCATTTGTCAAAGCAAACACTTCTGTGAATCTCTCGACTACAGCGATCAGAGAGATTTTCCTGAACTATGGTGCTCATAATGCACAACTCAACACTCATAAACATCAGTTCAGAAAAAAAAAAAAAAAAAAGCCTGGCTCTTGTTAATCTATGCATTTACCACACACTAATACCATACTTAATAACCCCACGTACCATGACTAAGCATCATACAGACTATCCATTACTTTAAGCAGTGTTAATGTATACAGATGCATTTCTATATTTAATTTGCAATGAATAAAATGTATATTGAAGGGATATTTTAGCATTTAAAATACAATCTAATGGCAGATTACTTAGGATTAGGTTAGGGTTCCAGTATCACTGGCTAAACGTAAATAATTGCTTTTTATGAGAGCTTATAACATTGTCCAACAGCGACACCAGCAGGTAAAGTAACACCGGGAGTCCGCGTCTCTCGCCTCCCCTAAACCCATTGACTTTCAAGACCCCCGAATTAAAGTCATGCGAGAGGAGGCAACGTCTCCATCGTGATGTGATTGGATATGACTGGTTATGTTTGCCTGTGATTAGTTCATGTGATAAATCCCACCTCTTGTGTTAGTGCGCGTTCTGCGTTTGCGAATCAGTTTGAATGAGCAATATTATGACATTAGTGGGAAGACTTATTTAAAAAAATAAGTACTTACACACTTAGATATAACCGATTTGTTATGTCAAAATAAGACTTAAAATGGCATGAAAACATGATCTGTGGGAGTTTTTAGTGAGTAATCACTTGGTGAAATTGAAAGTAAATCGCACATCTGTAATCAGTATTTGCCAGGCTTTGATAATTGATGATCAAGAAATTCAAAAATAGTTAAACAGTCAACTATCAGTGTTGGGCATGTTTGTTACGAATCTGGTCGGTGTTCCGCGGTCCGCTCACCACCAGATGTCACTCTCACCTTGTCGCTATACACAGACTGCTGCACTACACCCCGGACTACATCTCCCAGTATCCATCGCGCTGATTGCGTCAGCACCCGTGACCAATCAGCAGCGCTATAAAAGCCCCGGTCTTTCCCCATGCAAGCCACAGAGTATTGTTGTTGTGTTATTCATAGTTAGCGTTTCCTAGTTCCTTGTTCCCTTGTTCCCAGTTCCCTCGCCTGGCCATCACGTCTCGACTGTCTCGCCGCCTGCCCATTCTTCTCTCTCGTCTCGCCCCCTTACGGATTACGTTCGCCCCTGTTCGACCCACGCCTGTTTCACGGACTTCTTTGTGCCTAGCCCTGATATCCCTGTTTGCTGTTGTTTTGATCCTGCCTGTTTTGGACCATGTATCAGTCTCGACCCTTTAATAAAAGCTCGCGAATGGATCCGCTCGCCTCTTGTCTCACTCACTCCGTTACAATGTTACTGTAAAAGAGTAATTAGTTAGAGTTACTAGTTACTTCTCACAAATAGTAACTGAGTTAGTAACTGAGTTACATGATTATAAAAGTAACTAATTACTAGGGAAAGTAACTACTGTGTTACTTATCTAAACCAACAACTTGTATGCTAGACCCTATTCCATCTAGGCTACTAAAAGACTTGCTTCCAGATCTCATAGATCCTCTGCTAAATATTATTAATTCATCACTGTCATTAGGATATGTCCCCAAAACCTTCAAACTGGCTGCTATTAAGCCTCTAATTAAAAAACCACAACTTGACCCCAACGAATTGACTAATTACAGACCTATCTCGAATCTCCCATTTCTATCAAAGATATTAGAAAAGGTTGTATCCTCACAATTATCTTCCTTCCTACAGAAATATGATATCTGTGAGGATTTTCAGTCAGGTTTTAGACCATACCATAGTACTGAGACTGCTCTTATTAGAGTTACAAATGATCTACTCTTGTCATCTGATCGTGGTTGTATCTCTCTGTTAGTGCTACTGGATCTTAGTGCTGCGTTTGATACTGTTGACCACAACATTCTCTTGAATAGACTTGAGAATTATGTTGGCATTAGTGGTAGTGCATTGGCATGGTTCAAATCGTACCTATCTGACCGCCATCAATTCGTGGTAGTAAATGAAAAGGTATCATATCGATCACAAGTGCAGTATGGAGTACCGCAAGGCTCAGTACTAGGGCCATTACTCTTTACGCTTTACATGTTACCCCTGGGTGATATCATCAGGAAATATGGTGTTAGCTTTCACTGCTACGCTGATGATACCCAGCTCTATATTTCTTCGCGGCCCGGCGAAACGTACCAATTTGAAAAACTAATGGATTGTGTAGTTGAGTTAAAAAATTGGATGACAAGTAATTTCTTACTGCTAAATTCTGAAAAAACAGAGGTGTTAATTATTGGGCCTAAAACCTCAGCGTGTAATAACCTACAACACTGTCTAATACTGGATGGCTGCTCTGTCAATTCTTCGTCATCAGTTAGGAACCTAGGTGTGCTATTTGATGGTAATCTTTCCTTTGAAAACCACATCTCTAGTATTTGCAAAACCGCATTTTTCCATCTCAAAAATATATCTAAACTACGACCTATGCTATCAATGTCAAATGCTGAAACATTAATTCATGCATTTATGACCTCACGGTTAGATTATTGTAATGCTTTATTGGGTGGTTGTTCTGCTCGCTTAATAAACAAACTCCAGCTGGTCCAAAATGCAGCAGCTAGAGTTCTTACTAGAACCAAAAAGTATGATCATATTAGCCCGGTTCTGTCTACACTGCACTGGCTCCCTATTAAACATCGTATAGATTTTAAAATCTTGCTAATTACTTACAAAGCCCTTAATGGTTTAGCTCCTCAGTACCTGAGCGAGCTCCTATCACATTATAGTCCCTCACGTCCGCTGCGTTCTCAAAACTCTGGCAATTTGATAATACCTAGAATATCAAAATCAACCGCGGGCGGGAGATCATTTTCTTATCTAGCGCCCAAACTCTGGAACAATCTACCCTACAATGTTCGGGACGCAGACACACTCTGTCAGTTTAAATCTAGATTAAAGACCCATCTCTTTAACCTTGCTTACACATAACACATCAACATATTCTTATAATTCAAATCCGTTAAAGGATTGTTAGGCTGCATTAATTAGGTCAACCGGAACCGGGAACACTTCCCATAACACCCGATGTACTCAGTGCATCGTCAGAAGAATGGCATCTACGCTAATATTAGTCTGTTTCTCTCTTATCCCGAGGTCACATTAACCACCAGATCCAGTCCGTATCCAGATCAGATGGTCACTGCAGTCCCCCGGATCCAGTCCGAACCCAGCCCAGATGGTGGATCAGCACCTAGTGACGACCTCTACAGCCCTGAATGTCATCGGAGTCCACATCAACTAGATGAGCCCCAGAGACGGATGCACAGTGAAGACCTCGTCACCTAGACGGCTGTCGGCACAAGACCACGGGACCTTTGGCCAGAGGAGAACTGGCCCCCCGACTGAGCCTGGTTTCTCCCAAGGTTTTTTTCTCCATTTGTCACCGATGGAGTTTTGGTTCCTTGCCGCTGTCGCCTCTGGCTTGCTTAGTTGGGGACACTTTCTCTCAACACAATATTGCATTTTATTTTATTTTTTGATTAACTACCTTTACCTAAAATGTGAGTGTTTACTGTTGCCTTTGGCATTGTTGATGTACTGTTTCCTATCTAATACTGTACAGCCGCCTTGTCACAATTCTGTATTGTTAAAGGCGGTATATAAATAAAGGTGACTTGACTTGACTTTTTTTTCTAGAAAAATGCTCAAATATGTCAAGTAACTTGGCTGTCCCCAATATTAAGTATGTTAAATGAATGAAATGGACACTAAATAGAAAAAAATATTATTATAAAACATTGTACACTAATCTACTATAATGCATTTTAATGTTGATGTGAGAGACACCTATCAAATTAAAAATATATATATATATATATATTGTAAATATTATCAACCTTCTATGGACACCTTGGCAATAGAATAGCCATTGGCTAGTACATTTTTTGTTGTTGTTGCTAGTTTTTTTTATTTATTTTTTTTTTAATATCTGAAAGTACACTTTTGCTGTCAAGCAGTATAATATGATATTATAATAATTTAGCATTAAACTTTAGTAATTAGAACTACTAGAATAACCATGTACAAATGCATTTGTCATGTTGACTGATCTTAGGACTGGTGGTGGTGCTTAAGATACTGTTTGTCATTTAGTGTATCTATAAAAAATAATACTGGTAAGATAAAACTACTACGAATTCTACTACTAACAACAATATAAAACGCACTAAAGATTAATGATCTGCTGGGTTCATGAATATTAATCACGTTGTCTGCGTTCGCTCGAACTGATTTCCTGAAATCAAAACGGGGACGATAATAGGTGAGCACCAGCCAATGAGATTGCCGTTTGCGCATTAGTTCCGCCTACTACCGGAGAAACCGGCAGTTCTTAAAAGCTGAAGAATTCCAAACGACCTCTGTTATATTGACAGGAAAATACAACAAAGAATATTGTTTACATATAGCGCGTCAGTTCTGCATGATGTAAAAGACTCTCTCGCTCTGTATCTTTCTTTCACAACAAACCACAACAAAATCCTCGTGATTCTGATTCTAAGAGAAAGCGGCGGCTAGTTGTGTGCCCTCACACTAGAGTCTACGGCTCATCAAATACAGGTACGCTACGCATCCATTCATATGAACTGAAAAATAAATAATAAGTTATAATAAATTATACTAACGCCACATTTCATCGTCAATAACGGTAACGGCGTTATAACGGGGGAAACAGTAATTCGTTTGATTACTCGTTACTGAATAAAATAACTCCGTTAGTAATGCCGTTTATTTCTAACGCCGTTATTCCCAACACTGTTAACTATTAAAAAGAAGAACATAAGTTCACAAACAAAGTATACTGCTTAAATTGTTACTGCCTTGAGTTATTTTTTTGGAGTAAATGTAAAATGTTTAAAAAACACTAACTTGATGAGATTCGTGGCTATATTTTATTCATGGCAGTCTCACACATAAATATTTTATTTTATTTCATTTTTCCTGATAGTGTAAGTAATATTTATTCAACCAAATGTGACTGTGATTTCAAATTCATCTCATAAAATGCACAATATAGGAATGCTGAATATAAAACATTACTAGTGGGAATCATGAGGGTTATTAATTATGCACTAAATGTGCTGGTTAGGGGAAAACAAAAGAAAAAGAAAAAAAACGAAAAAGTTGAACCCAGGAATGTTTTCATTGAGCAAGCACGCAAAATTTGAACTGTTGAACCAGAGAGCAGAAAAAATATCCAGCCTTTAATTCCACAGAGGTCACTGGAAAGTCAGGCTGGAAGATGTTTTTCGCTTCCATACCTTTTTCATTAAGAATATGGTGCTGTTACACACATGGGTCATGCAGTAAAGCAAACCTCATGTTTTTTTTTTTTTTTTTCAAACCTCAATGCTGTTATTTCTCTTCCTCAGGAGCACAAAAGTAAATGTTACACTGTTCCAGCCATAAAAGCTCCAAACAAGCCAAAAAGCATAAAAAATTGATCCATATACACTATATTTCAAGTCATACGATAGCTTCATGAGAGAAAAAGACTGAAAATTCAAGCCGCAGAACATTCTGTACTGCTTTTACAATGTTTTTCTGTCTTTTTTGGAGCTTGACAGACTCTGGTCAGTATATTCTGTCGGTGTTTGGTGTTGCGTAGCACTTATCAGTTTGTGTTTCATGAACAAAAATCACAGTGTATCAATTTGGAAGAACAAAGGTTCATAAATAACAGAATTCGTCATGTTTGGCTGATCTATCACTTTAAAACCTATGTCAGATTTCATTAAAAAGAAATAAATTGAAAAATCTCTTCATCGTGTTACAATGCGGCAAAGGAGACAGTTGCGACTTCTGGTTATTCATTTTAAAGCCGTTTTTGAAGTGTTTTCTCATTTGCGTCCTGCCTTCTGTTCATTCGACAAGAAACCACGTCTTTGTTGCTTTTTTTTTTTTTCTCTCCTCCGAAGATGACATGCGTCAGATCCCTCTGCACCTTTATTCATTACTCAAACACACTTCACACGCGCTCGCTTCATTTGCATGCTGTCGAGGGCCTTTCCTTTCTGTATAATATAAGGGCCACCAGTGAAGTCTCAAGTTATTACAGAGGTATTCCAGGCCATCAAAGACCCTCGAAAAATAGCTTTCAGGAGAAAAGAGCTGCTAATAAAGAAACACAAAGATAATACAATAGAGGACTTTGTGCAGCTGCGGCACAATAAAAACGTTCAAATTAAAAGACCCATAATTTAGCGAACAACTGAGAATCCTTTTCTCTCCGGTGCCACACAAATCAAAGCCAGTCTCCATTTTCGCAGTGCGGTTTATTGTTGTCATATTCGATTTTGTTGAATCCTCAACATTACTTGTCTGGAAATAAAGAAAGGCACTATCGATCACAGTTTAGCGTTAAACGGCGACTTTGGGTTTGAGTTTTAAAACACACCTTGCTTATGAAGTGCTGATATTTCAACAGAAACACGCATTTCAAAACAAGTTATTAGAATAATGCCCTTGAGGGAAGTGCGTCCTCCAATCCAACAGCAATAAAACGCTGCAGTATATATACTGTAATCTAAATAACACGTCTGCTAAGCTTGCTAACGCTGTTAGTGCATGCTTGCTTCAAAGCAGTCAGTCATTTAATAACTTCTCTAAAAAGAAAATATAAGAAAACAATGCTCTCAGAGAGAAATCACACCAATATGCTGTAGGGAAAAAGCTGTTTGTTTTATTGGCGAGGTAAAGCATTATCATAAAAAATTGAACCTTAGGCAAATGAACGCCTTTAGATGCTAGCAAGGAAGTGCCTCGTTTGTCATGTGCTTACTGACAAATGATGCACAAATGCAACTTATTTATAATCATGCTGCTTTTTATAGCAGTTTGGGCTGAGAAAATACTGAGCAAAATGTGCTGGGAATCTGTTTTTCAGTGCAGCCTTTTGAAGGATACGCTTTTATGAGGCAATATAAAATCACAGCACAAATGGTAGCCTTGATGGTGATTTTTTTAAGGGTTGGTTATCAATACAGATTTCCCAACTTGTGTTCAATTCTGATTCATTTTGGTTTCTCTTCTTTGCAAAAGCTGTAAAGTAAATAGTGCAGTGTTTCAGATGGATTCAAATTGGTAACTCATCTTTTTGATGAGTCATTTTGTCAAAAATCATGTTTTGGCTCATAAGAATAATTTGTTTGTGTATCAGGCTACTCTGGTCGTGATACATGTTTTTGACTCACTAAAAAGAGCTGTCTCATAAGAGTCATTTGTTTGTGAATCAGATTACACCACGCTGATCGCACTGTTGCTTTTTTTTTTTTTTTTTACTTCACTCAAAAGTCTCATATGAGTCATTCAACAAAAAAATAATCAGCTACTAAGACACATTTGTTGACTCATATGAATCATTTGTTTGTGAATCAGACTAAAGCACATTTAGCACATAGGTTTTTGATTTACTGAAAAGGACCGACTCGTATAAATAATTCATTTAAAAGAATGAGATACTAACATTCATTTGTTTCAGGATTTGATGCTAAAAAAAAATCTGATTCGTTTAAATCATTTATTTTGAATCAGATTACACCACATAGTTTGTGCTGTATGTTTTGATTCACTTAAACAACCAGCTCATATTAATCATTTGTTTGTTAGTTGGTCATGTTGGTCATGTGGTCATGTTGTTTTTGATTCACTAAAAATAACTGACTCATATAAATCATTCTATAAAAAAGAATCAGCTAATAAGACTAATTTGTTTTAGGATTTGGGCTAGTTTCTGCATTTGGCACTAAAAAGAACTGACTCGTATGAATAAACTGTTTTTGAATCAGACTACACCACATAGTTTGTGCTGCATGTTTTGATTCACTAAAAGATCCAGCTCATATGAATCATATTAAATCAGACTGCACCGGTCACACTAGGTTTTTGATTCACAAAAAATTGAAGCAAGTCATATAAATCATTTGTTTGTTAGTCGTCTACATCACATTGATCATGCTGTTTTTGATTAACTAAAAAGAACCGACTCATTCACTTGAATCATTGAATCATTCGTTTGAACAGACTCCTATAAATCAGTCAATAAAAAGAATCAGCTACTAAGACTCATTGGTTTCAGGATTTGACACTAAAAAGAACTGCCTTGTATAAATCATTTGTTTTTGAATCAGACTAAACCACATCTTTTGTGCTGCATGTATTGATTCATTAAAAGATCCAGCTCATATGAATCATTTATTTGTTAGTCAGACTACATCACACTGGTCATGCTGTTTTTGAAACACTAAAAAGAACTGACTCATATAAATCATTTGTTTCCCAAATGGCACACATGCGTGTCTGCAAGATGTCTGTTAAAGATCCCTCGATCTGGAAAGCATCTGCTGTGTACAAACATCTGACAGACGTCTGTAAGATGTCAATTTTACATGCATTCTAAATCATAAACATCTTAAAGACATCTAATAGACGTCTATTTGACATCTGATAGGAAACGTCCTATAGACGTATTGCAGATGAGCAAACAATCTAAAAAATACGTCTTGCAGACGTCAAATAGATGTCTCCGAGATGTACGTGTGATATCAGGGTTGTGAATCAGACTGTACGCTGTAGGTTTTTGATTCTCTAAATAGTAACGATTCATATAAATCATTCAATAAAAGAATCAGCAGCTAAGACTCATTTTCTTCAGGATTTGAGCTAGATTTTGATTCATTCAAGTTTTTATATTTATGTTTTTATACATTATATGCCAATATGTTTTCTACTACCAACTGCAACATTTTCATTCCACCATTTCAGGTCTGTTTCAAGGGAATTTCAGCATGAATTTTTGCACTGTATTTATAACCTATATGGAAGTAGAGAATGCTTCCTAGATACAAACCAAGTGAGTCATCACACAGAATGTTTGTATATTTTTCGAGTGCTGTGGGTATCCAAAAAAAGACTGCTTTTTCATCCTTTAGAGACTAAATGAAATAAATAAAAAACTGCCAACTGCACATACACCAAGATCTCATGGCGCCCTATGTTCTAGCGTAAAATCCCATCTGTGCTCTTGAACTGTGTAACAAAACAATCACAGCCGCTCTACAGTGGAGGTAGTGACCCAAAAACTTGACAACATTGCATGCATTGCAGATTTTTCCTGCACGGGAGCAGTTTTGCCATACGTTAGCACCCACTAAGCTTATTTATTGGTAAAATTATCAGTGCTGTAGTCTCCTGCGTACCTGACCAGTTTGTTAACAAGGGTGCGCTGGGGAAGCATCGCTGAGCTCAATCTTTTTGTACGTGCGAGCAGAATCCTGTCACAGCAAGATTGGCTCTCGCAGGTTATGATCTCAATGCTGCTCAGTTTCAGGGACCAATTTATTACACCAATTTAACTCATATCAGGCTAGGGCTAAAAGCATGTCTGCTAACTAGCCGCTGAAAAGCTATTTGTTACAAAATGCCTCGTTCTTATTGCATCAATAATAATCAAGCTCTTAAAATGATAAGTACAGTCAGCTGCCTGGTCAAAACACACCAGGGAAACTGGTGCTAAAACTACAAGCTAGTCATAAAAGTAAATAAATAGGCAAGTTAATATTAAGATTAATAACTATTAAATCTTTCCAAATATTTCATATTCATTTCAAATAGCATTTAGGATGACATTAAAATTAAACAGGAAAAAAGACGCTAAATAAATCTATCTCTAATGTATCTGAATGAAAAACAGTAAGGCAACCAAGTGCAAATTTACACTAAGTGAAAATAGCATATTGATTTATTGATAAATAGTGCAAATAGTGATAAATGTTATGTACACTATGTAAAAATAGCAGTATTTTCTTTGCAATAATAGTAGTTAGATGCTACTTATGCTACTTGGTGCAAGTGAAGAATCAAAGAAAAGTCCACTTCCAAAACAAAGATTCACATATAATGTACTCATCCCCTTGTCATCCAAGATGTTCATGTCTTTCTTTCTTCAGTCATAAAGAAATAGTTTTTTGAGGAAAACATTTCAGCATTTTTCTCCATATAATGGACTGATATGGTGCCCCGATTTTGAACTTCCAAAATGCAGTTTAAATATGGCTTCAAACGATCAAATGCGGTTATAAACGATCCCAGCTGAGAAAGAAGGGTCTTATCTAGCATAACGATTGGTTATTTTAATAAAAATAATACAATTTATATAGTTTTTAATGCCAAACGCTCGTCTTGTCTTACTCTGGACTGTTTTTGCTCCGGTTCATGACAGTTGGGTATGTAGAAAAACTCCCTCCCATGTTCTCCCTCAACTTCAATCGTCCTATATCGCTGTTTTACCTTTTTTTGTTAAGGGTGTTTGATCCTCTTTGCATGTTCACGTTGTAAAGACTGGATCGGTACTTCTGCAGTGATGTAGGATGATTTTGAAATGATTTTTGAAGTTGAGTGAGCTTTTGAGATTAAAAAAGTATTTAATTTTTTTTTTTTTTTTTTAAATGAAAATAACCGATCGTTTTCCTCAGCTGGCATAGTTTACAACCACATTTGGGATCGTTTGAAGCCCCATTTAAACTGCCTTTTCTATTACATGGAGAAAAATGCAGAAATGTTTTCCTTAAAAAAACATAATTTCTTCACGACTGAAGAAAGAAAGACATGAACATCTTGGATGACAAGGGGGTGACTACATTATGTGAATCTTTGTTTTGGAAGTGGACTTCTTTAAATGGATGCTGCCTTGACAATGAAGCCTTTCCTATTTCCACCCCTAACCTTAAAACCTAAACACCTGTGAGGCACTTTACTTTACACTTTTCAAATATTTCCTTCATTTTATTAAAAGTAAATACCTTTCTGATCTGATATCTGATGTGAAAAGTAAGAACAAGTTTGGCAAAAGGTGGATTTGAACCTAGGTCGATCGCGTCAAATATCACAGCTACATGCTTTACCACTTACACCGCTGGAGCTGTTGTTAAGCAGGCTTCTTTTGTAATCTTATGTAGCCCAACCACACGTTTGTGGGTGGAGTTAGCCTAAACAGCCTCTGCCAACAAGGCAGGCTATTTGCATTTAGTGTAAATAGATACTCTATTAAAGGCTACAAGGACAGTGTTTCAGAGAGATTCAGTTTTACCTATGGTACGTTTTATGTGATGATGGTTTTGTACGTGTCACCGCAGTTCTGACTTGAAATGTCGAGTGGCGCTATAACTAATGCTTTGTGACGTTTTAACTTTTTGACGCGTACGATCACACCGGTGTGATCATTCTTGGCTGGTCCCTGAAGCGCACGATCTCACCGTGTGATTAGAACGTTAAGCCCATCACGTGATCAGCTGCTGAATTCAAATCTGCATTCGCACTTTGGCTGGCGATGAGCCAGATCAGACGCGTTGATCTCTTGTCATATTATCACAACTATTCAGTGTTTTTTAACTATATAATGCTTGTTTTAGGTTCCAGACATTTAAATACACATAAGTACTAGCAAAACCACACATTTATAGTTTGTAAAAATACACGCTGATGTCTGTGGAAGCGACAATACTGATCCTGCAAATATAATTTGACGGCGTGTTTTATTAATATCATATACACAATGTGTAGGTAACTATAAAGTTTAATCTGCTCTTTTCCCAGTTCACCGGAGACTTACTTTAAGGTCTTTCGGGAGGAGAGAATGAATTTGCAGGCTGTAAATCCCACAGCTTGGATTCAACGTGAACTAACATGGCGGCACCCATCACCCGGTATAGATCAACTAACGCGGTCATTATAAAAGTGTTTAAACTTCCAAATACATTTACTTGCAGATATTTCAGAATCGTAATATCATATATTTCAGAATCTATCAAGCACATTTGTGAATATTAATAATAAAAAAGGAAAACAAAATAAAATCGATCCATGTGTCTCTATTGTGACTGCGTTGTGTCACGTGACAAGCATGACGCGTCGCCATGGAAGCAATAAGGTGATACATATACAATAACGGTCACCTAAAAAAAACTCACCCTGGGGGCTCAGCTAGAATATTTTAAACTCACGTGTGAAAGGGTTAAAATAACGTACCATCTGCACTACACCTAAACCTACCCAATAGTATGAACAAAAGTGAATGTGACATAAAAACGCTATTGCAAGCATGTTGTTTTTGCCTGTTTTTTGATCTCTCATATTTCAGCTCTTTCATCGTGAGTCATGTTTTTTCACAGGATTCATAACCGAGGATTCCGCATCCTAAGTCAAATTCCGTGGCGGCTAAGTGACCGAGCAAGCTTACATCTGAAAGGTGAAAGATATGGAGCTGTAATCATAATTGTGTACGAAAACGATTGTTTTACCACCTGTAGTGTTCATTTCTGTTGGAAACTGCAGTGATATGTAATTATTGGCACATATTCCGTGTCTTGCGAAAAAGTTCCCACGGGTACGTTTTCATCATGAGATCAGGTAAAAAAAAAAAAAAAAAAAGTCAACTTACAAGAGTCTGACTCTTAAAATTGACATGAACTGAGAAATCAATATTCCCTTGATCTTTTGAGATAAGAGATCATTGTACTATAAAAAACAAACTGTAAGTTTCAGAACTCAAAACCTTCTCATTAGTCTAAAAACAGCTTACATTGAAGCCAGTCTGCCAAACACGCAGGTTGTGGAATGCTGTACTCTACACTCTTAAAAATAAAGGTGCTTCACGATGCCATAAAATAACCTTTTTTGTCTAAATGGTTCCATAAAGAACCTTTAACATCTGAGGAACTTTCTGTTTCACAAAAGGTTCTTTGTGGCGAGAGAAGGTTCTTCAGATTATAAAAAGGTCAAAAAAAAGATATGGTTCTTTAAAGAACCTTTGACTGAATGGTTCTTTGTGGAACCAAAAATGGTTCTTCTATGGCATCGCTGTGAAGAACCTTTCAAAGCACCTTTATTTTTAAGAGTGTATGATGTAACAGTGATGCTAAACATCACCTCCGCAGAAGAAGACCAACGCCTGCTTCTACATCTATCACTGGCTGTTTAGCCCCACCATGTGATTCACACAAGAAAGACAAACGCAGGTCTCCCTGAGTTTCACTTCATTTTACCACGGACTGTTATACTAACAAGCCACAATTTGACATGGGATCAGAAAGATTGAAACTAAAAGACGATGCTGTGCCAACTATATTGGATTCGACAGTAATGTTGCACCACACAAGTGTGAGTAACTGTTTTTATTACGTGGTCACTATTGCTTTGTCTGCTATTACAGATCATTTGACATGCATGTATGTTTTTATGCGTTTTTAACCCATTACATCAGCGTCCATGTATGAAGGATGTAGGCTGTCAAACATACACAACTGTTAGCCAATCAGAAGTAGGCGTTTAATTCCGAGTATACAATCCACCACTCCTATTCAAACGAGTGTTCAAATTTGAGCGTTCTGATGGGGGGGGGGGGGTAAAAAAACAGAACAGAAAATAGCCTATTACTTTTAAATTATGATGTTTTTGGTGTAAAAATCTTGACAACATTATAATTGGACCTCAGAGAAATGTATAACATAATAATAATAATAAAAAAGCCAGTTCATGACCACTTAAACATGATCTTTTACATATACATGAACCTACAGAATCTGCTTTAATGCTTCTCTAGATCAGGTTAAAAAAAAAAAAAAAAAAAAAAGAAAATCAGGGGAAATTATGTATTGATCTAAATGTATTCATTATAATGGACATATTCTATTAAGGTAAAACAGGAACCTTATTAGCACTGTTTGTAATTGTAACATATTGTTTAACAATGTTAAACAGAGATAAAGATAACAGACTGCCGAATTAACTAAGAGATGTTTCTTTTTGACTGGTGGATTGATTAAAGTGTCCGCTTGTCTTTTAAGTCTGACTTAAATGTCACGGGTTACGTTGAATAGTATCTGTGTGCCAGCTGATATCTGATTCGGACTGTGAAAGTGCACAAAGACATCTAGACAGACACACAGTGCAATCTTCTGCCCAGTATAAAGACCTTAAACTCAACTGGATGAAAAAAATAATAATAATAATAATAATAATTTAAAGTCGACATGAAAAAGCATTCACGATTTTAATTTCAATAATTTAATACACACCAGAAACCCTTCTGAAACATCTTCGACACCCTCATTTGAGGAAGTGTTTGTCCAGAAGGTGGAAGCTGAAGGTCAAGTTCACCCTCGAGAGCATCTTGACATATTACAATGGTGACGGTTCTTTTTAAAAATCTGTTATTACGGCTATTATTGCTGTAACCTTTATTACATGAAGGTTAACCGGCATTAAATTGCAGACTATTCGCATCTTAGAAAGGCCACGTTACCTAAAACATCAGCCTAAAACGATACATGAACAGCTATAGTATTTAGCTTCTGGTAAACATTAAAATGGAAACGGGAAAAACAGAAATAATATACTGACATACAAAACCACTTTTTATTTAATGTTTATTTAATGCTTTACTTGACAGCCACGATTAGATAATATTAGTTTTTAATTATCTCAAATTGAGAGCTTTTCTCAGCAAGTGTTGATATGCATGATTATTTGTGACTAATTTGGTTTAATTACTGATTATTTGATGAAACTGATATGCCTAGTTATTACATTATGATGAAAGATGATGAGTTTTCATAAAAGTTTTCCTTTTTCCCTTTGAAATAATATGCTTTGAGAAATTGTACATAATAAGACTAGGAATATGAATTAAATTTTATGTTGACGTTTAAATCATACTGAATTTCAAAATTTTTTATTGTTTTGAAGGATTATCTTCAACAAAGTTAAAAAATATAGGAAAATTGTGAAGTATTAGTACAATTTTAATATATTTTTAAAAGTATAGTATTCCTGTGATGGTAAATCTGAATTTTCAGCATCATTACTCCAGTTTTCAGTGTCACATGATCCTTTAGATATCATTTTAATATACTAAAATATTACTTATTATTATCTATGTTAACTACAGTTAATTACTACAGTGAATTGTGATTAATTAATTAATTAATTAAAAAGAACAGCATTTTTAAAACTGCAAACTTGTGGAACATCATAAAAGTCTTTACTGTCACTTTTGATCAATTTAATGTGCCCTTGCCAAATAAAAGTATTAATTTCCTTTAAAAAAAAATAAAATAAATTAAATTAAATTAAATTAAATTAAATTAAATTAAATTAAATTAAATTAAAAAAAATAAAAATAAAAAAAAAAGCATACTGGCCCCAAACTTTTGATTATCAGTGTAGTAAAAGTTGGAGGACACCAAAAGTTAAGCCAAACTATGAAAATTCATATCACATGGAGCTGCACTTCATCAGAAATATTCATGAGCAACTGACAATTTAAAATAACAGTTTTCTATTTTAAGATATTTTCAAATGTAAAGTGTTCCTGTGTTGGTAAAGCTGAATTTTCAGTACCATTACTCCAGTCTTCAGTGTCACATGATCCTTCAAAAATTATTTTTATTGAAATATTTCTTATTATTATCTATGTTAACTACAGTTGTATTGTTTAATATTTTCATCATAATGCAATAACTAGGCATATCAGTTTCATCAAATAATCAGTAAGTAAACCAAATTAGTCACAAATAATTCTGCATATCAACATTTGCTGAGAAAAGCCCTCAATTTGAGATAATTAAAATGCTGTATGTATTTATGTATTTATTCATTCATTCATTCATTCATTCATTCATTTAAAAGAACAGCATTTTTTAAAACAACAATCTAAATCTTGTGGAACATCATAAAAGTCTTTACTGTCACTTTTGATTAATTTAATGTGCCCTTGCTGAATAAAAGTATAAAATTCCTTAAAAATAAAATAAAATAAAATAAAATAAAACTGTCCCCAAACTTTTGAACATCAGTGTTGTAAAAGTTGGAGGACACCAAAAGTCAAGCCAAACTATGAAACTTCATATCACATGGAGCTGTACTTCATCAGAAATATTCATAAGCAATTGACAGTGGGTTGTCACACGGCTGGCAGGCCTATGTAGAAGTGGGGGATGGAAGGAAGGATTGGGGTTTGGCCTGTTCCTCATTCCCAGAAGAGAGCCAAGGAGAGCATGAGCCTCAGGCAACTCAAGATGTTCTCTATCTTCTTTCCCAGCTCCTCCTATACAGAGCAGGTCTGTTTCCAGTCCGCATGTGACAGTGAGAGTCACAATGCATTTGCAAGTCTCACATTCCCAGAAAATCCCATGGAGCCGAGTGATGTACAAATATGACTTTCAAAAGATGAAGACATCCAGAAAGCTGCTAGGTAACTAATTCTCCAGGCTTCATGATACTTCATTACCATTGGCTCCTATTTGAATTGCATGCTGTTAATTGTATGCAGCTGCATAACAGCTTCCTCATTACAAACCCATGCTAACGTCGATGCGCTGCCCTCCGTCCCAAATGCACATTACACAACGGCGAGGCTCTGCATGTCTGCGTCTACCTTGTCCATTGTGCCAGGACTTGCATTATTGATGTGTGGTGAGTTTCTAAAGAGCTTTGCAGAGGTTAGCCAGTGGGCGGCAAATAAAACCCCTGTCTCCGAGCCCTCAATGTCCCTCTTATTCTGCACTGGGACACCAAACATAACCGGTCGCTGAAAGAGGACCTAAAATATTCACTTATCTCTTATTCATAAGCTCACCTTGGAGGTCTGTTCCTAGCAAACATGATTTCAGTAATAGTGGTCTACGCTTTGGGTTGGAGGTCCCTTGAATATTGATCCTCGTGCTTTAAAAGATGTCTCTTAACCAGAATAGCCTGAGAAATGGGCTGACCTGAAAAGCGCAGCTCCTCTTACCTACTTTTGTTAACAAGAAGTGTGCTTAACTGTATCGAATGTGCATTTGTAGTTTACTGTTGAATCTCCAAAGTACATTTTAAAAACCATATACGTGCTTGCAAAACAAGGCCACTTAAGAGTACTTTACAGGAACGTTATAGGAAATTAATAGATCCTCTGCAGTGAATGGGTGCCGTCAGAGTCCAAACAGCTGATAAGAAGTGATTTGTTTTTTGTTTTTACAAGCATGTAGTTTTTCATCTCACAAGATATTAACAGATGACTGTTGTGGATTACTTGTGAATTATTGTGATGTTTTTATCAACTGTTTGGACTCTCATTCTGACGGCACCCATTCACTGCAGAGGATCTATTGGTGGGCAAGTGATGCAAAGCTAATTTTCTCCAAATCTGCATCTTGGATAACCTGAGGGTGAAAAAATGTCAGTAAATGTAATTTTTGGGTGAAATACTGCTTTTAGTATACATTATTTTAAAAATATATAATTTCCATAATAAGCACTCTTTTAAAAGCGTGTTAAAATCTGCTTCTTTTTTAATGAGGATACGAACTCCAGGCCTCCAAACAATTACTCGGAGAAAAACTGATTGTTGGTGGGAATGTAAAGCCTTGTTAATAATTAATGCAATACATTTCCACTTTGCTCGGACACTCCCTTGCTTGTAAAAGGACACCGCTAGTTCACTCTCCCGCTGCTGCTGAATGAATAGCTTGTGTTGGTTTTAGCAGGAAGCTGAATGGCCGCACAGTGAACTGTGAAATGTCTGGAGCATGTGTGTGCAAATCCATGCATAAACACAAGCAAACACATGCCTGTCCTTGAGAATTCTCATTTACAGTCATGTAAGTTGTTATTGAGATTCTGCCCGAACTCAACCTTCCAATTAAATATGGATTATAATGTTGGATGTTCCTGAATTAGAGGGTTTACAGGTTGCATTTATTTCTTAGAAAACATGCATTTATACAAGGAATTCTTCCCACATGGTTTCCCACGCTACATCATTTCCATGCTGAGATCTGCAGATACAAAAAATATTTTACAAAATGCATTTTTAGAGCTGTCAAAGTTCACGTGTGGACTTAAAAGGATAATTAACTTAAAAATTTCATTTTGAAAAACACTCAAACAACATTGGACCCAACTGACAAATATAACACAGCAACATTTTTCAAAATACTGTCTTTTCAGTACACGTACTTTTTAGAACACATTTTCTTTTTTTTTTTTTTTTTTACATCCAATACATCCATTGTCTGTATAGTTTATGCATTATACAATTTATAGTTTATGCTAAGATTGTTTTAAAATTGCTTAAATTAAAAGCTATTTTAATATATTTCCTAAAAGCCTAAAAATAAGAAATAATAGCTTTCAATTATACTGTAATGTTGAATGGCTATAATTAATAGGTAAAATTGAGGGAAAATGCATTTAACAGAGACACCAAATTAAAAACACTGTAAATATGTTTAGCCATTGTAGTAGGTATAACTGCCTGTTTTTGCAAAAAGCTTTTTATGGCTGGTAAAAAAAAAAAAAAAAAAAAAAGGCCGGTAAATTTTATCACGTCACTGGCCATTGACAGGTGTGGCAAAAACTAAATTTGAGGCCCTGCTTATAGTTCTGTCATGACAACTCTCAGAGGGATTGGCATGGTAATGTAGAAACACTGCTGCACGTACAGTATACCATACATGAAATAACCCCCATATAGCATACATGAATCACCTCGTAGCAGATCTATACAGGGGGAGCTGGGGAAGGTGGAGGGTTTCTGAAGCAAGCTGCAAAACTGCTACAGCAAGCACTAGTCATAAATTTAAATGTTGAGCAGTGGGCTCATTGGCTACCGATACGGGAGAGAACCAATCAGCTGTGCCATGTGATAATGATGTCATTATGTCAGACTGAGCTAGACCTATCGAACTGTGCCATCTAGAGTTTAATGCTAGAACTTTGTATTTGTTTGCATTATATGTCACATTTAATGGTTTGCATACATTTGTAAAAATATGAAATAACGCTTCTTCTGGTGGCAGTTTTTACATTTGTGCACATGATCTAAGCTATACAGCGGATAGAGACGGTGATCGCATCTATTCCTCTCAGAAATCAGTTGTTTTGCCTTGGAAGACTTGGAATATTAATACTTTTTGAATAAATTGTGCCTGTAGTTGTATCTGCCTGCTATATCCTGTGTTTTATATTGATAAATGGTTAGGTTTAGGGGCAGGGGTTGGGATAAGTGCTCATAAATGGGTAAATACGGTAATGTAAATAAAATTGTTGTGACCCAAACATATATGCAATAATGGCAAAAGTATTACCCAATATGTAACTTAATCATGACGATAAAATTCCCAATGCCTTTCACATATACATACTGACGCCAAAGGTTTCTCATTTAAAGCAATGGAGGACACTGCATGTCGACGCTAAAGGGGTACATTCTATCAAAGAGTCCTGACCAAGCATCAATATGTGATGAGTTGGGACTGAGAATGTGTTAGATATACTGTATATACAACAGGTATTTCTGGTCCTCGAATCTGAGAGGCTTTTCCAGTGGTGCAATATTCTAGTGATAACAGCAAGTGTCATGGTGGACGCCCAAATCCATTATAATTGTATAAATGACACTGTTTTTGTGTCACAAAATGAAGGTTTCTTGTTTGTTTGTTTTTTTAGGTGAGAATATACCTGTTTAGACTTCAAATATGCGGTTTGTTAATAAAGATAACGTCTATTTGAAAATTTGCGTCAGTGTTTTCAGAGATGTGAGCTCCAGGGTGTCAGCAGCCATTCAGCACTCATGAACCCGTTGAGAGCAGCCTTACCTTGGCCAGTTCTTCGGAAATTTGCTGCTAGCTCTGATATCTCTATAGTGGTTAAATATGAGATATAATTCATTTTGGGTAAATCTAACCGGCAGTTATTGGTCTCATTAATCTATTGTTTGTTCCAGAACAAATAGTTTTGGCTAAGGGGAAAATCTCATCACATTATATTTGTTATCTAAGTTTAATGCTATATATCAGAGTGCTGCCTTTGTACTTTTGATGGAATTGCCTAGTAACTTTTATGATGGCTGTTGTTTTTTATTAAATAATATTATTCAATAAATAATATTTCATGTAAATAGTAGTATTGAAAAACAGTGTATGTTTGTGATTGTGAATTTGGTTACATTATTTCACCATTAGATGGAGACGAGACTGTTTTTATGAGTGGTCAGCAGTAAAGACTTTTATATTAAAAGAGACAATTTTTTTTTTTTTTTTTTTTTTCTTCCAATAATACCTTGTAAAACAGCCAACAAATGCAATGAGCAGTGCTGTCATTGGAAATCACCCTTAACAGATGAAAGGATAGTATGACAAAGATTTGCTTACCTCAGCAGACATTCAAACTAATGTTTTATTGTGTATATGAGATTGAGCTGAATGCTGAAGAATGAATGCTGTATCAGATACAGGTAATCACATTCGCTCAGTCCATCTATCTCTCATAATACTCTACATAATACAGTAATACAATAAACTTTCAATGGAGCAACACAACATTCCTTCGTTACTAGTTGTAAAACTAGCTGTTAAACTATCAAACTGAGATTTCTCTTCCTAAATTATTACTTTTTATTTGCCGGTAGCTTTAAAACATAAAAGCTCAGTTGTATCTAAAATACAAGACTTTATTTTCATTCAGAGACAAACCTACAGCTCTATTTGTGGCAAACGGCAACGCTAGCTCACCTCAGTGAACAGAAGTGTTAAATTGTTCTTCCTTTCCAGTCATCTGAATAAGATCAACTAATTAGGAAAACGAAGACTGCTTGTTTCCCGCAGGTAAACAGTGGCTTGTGTGACATCAGTCTGACAGTCGCCCCGGAGTGGAATAATCACCGCAAATGAAGGTGTAACAGCAGCCGTGCTCAGAGAGATGTCTGATTGGAGAATGATTACATTCAGTCACAGAGAATATCTCTATATTGACATGCGAATGCAGCTGAAATTGCATTTAGGCGTGCCAGTCGGTAAAGAGGCGGGAACATGTCAATGCTTTCCTGTGAGGAATGTCAATTGTGTCCTCACATGGCCCACTATCCTCTGGGCTCTGCCCACGCTGGTGTGAGTTTGGCCCGTCTCTGAGCTAATGTGCTATAAAGTGAGCTGGGCCTAATAAAGCATGGCGAAATGGGAGTTGACAGACCCAAGATGTCATCAACGAGTTGGCCAAGAAAATGAGAAGCGCTGAATTCTGCTGTATTAATCTGGCAAGTCTCAAAACTAAACTGCCACATTTGATGCTGTTTAACTGTTTAATTATCTAAATGCTTCGGCAAGATGATCAGATAAACTGTTTCATGCATCTTGGCAGAGGCATTTACAATCTTCTGTAGAATGAGAATGACAACATCCATAATATAACCTGTCTTCAATCAGTAAGTAATCATATTTGTACTGGTGTCATGCAAGATGATATACCTTTAGGGACCTATGATTACCACTTACATATCTTATCCTATATAAAACCCTACTGATTGTCTTTAAAGTTTTCTCTGCTTTAATGTACATATTTGTTCCTTATATTGTGTATGAGTAAAGAGTAATAATAATAATAATAATAATAATAATAATAATAATAATAATAATATAAATAATGTAACAGTAATTCTGGATAATTTGAAACTATATTTAGTTAATATAGCAGAAACAGTTTTATTACCTTTAATTTTTATAATTTCCAAACATATAAATTATTTGTTTAATTTTATAAGTAAAAAAAAAGTAATAAAAACAAAAAGTGATAAAATAAAGCGATTAAAATTAAGAGTAATAGATATATAGATATATACTTACAGATTCTTATATCTAATATTTAAGTTAATAAAGTATATATATATGTGTATATATATATATATATATATATATATATATATATATAATTAAAACAAATTCATATACATATATATATATATATATATATATATATACTTATATAATATACATTGTCAATCTAATAATATATATATATATATATATATATATATATATATATATATATATATATATATATATATATATATATATATATATATATATATATATAATGAATAATATATATTCATAATAATGAAGTAGCATAAAATAATAAGTACAATATATTAATAAGAATAATACAAAGAATAATAAAAATAAATTAATATACATACACACTTTGCTTCCTTTTATTGTGCATGAGCAAAAATAAAGTAAAAAGTAATAATAATAATAATAACAGTATTTTTTTTGTTTATAATAATCAAATAATACACAATAATAATAAATAAAATGTTATATTACTAAAAATGATATAAATAATTAAAACAAATTCATATATATATATATATATATATATATATATATATATATATATATATATATATATATATATATATATATATATATTGTATCTATATGAATTTGTTTTAATTATTTATATTATTATATGTTATATTATATATTATATTATTAATGAATTTTGCATGTATTGGTGTAAATCATATATATATATATATATATATATATATATATATATATATATATATATATATATATATATATATATATATATATATATATTTTTTTTTTTTTTTTTTTTTTATCTATTTTTTTGTGTATGTATATGAATTTGTTTTAATTATTTATATTATTATATATTATATTATTATAATGAATTTTGCATATATATATTTTACTTTTTAACAAAAAAGTTTATAGAAATTCATTAAAAATGTGTATATATATACACATTACATACATTATGTATACAATATACACACATAGTTTGTTTTGATTTTATTTTGTATAATAAATTAAGTAAAAAGGTTCATATAAATTTATGTAATTATTATTAAATTAATTTTAATTATTTTAAATATATATTAAATTAAATAATTAGTGTAATATAATTATATTTAAAATAAAGGACAAATATATGTACTGTCATTTACTGAATATGTGCATTTATTGATGTAAATCATATATCTTGTATTCTCAAATGTAACGTCATTCCCACATTACCCAGAATGCAAACAAAACCTCACCAGAGGGCTAAACTTCCAACTGAGGTTTCCTCTTATTTCATAAAACATATCTATCTCCCACCTAACTGCCTCAGTTGAATATTAGCAGCACATATTTACTGTATTTCACATCTCAGCACCAGAATCATAACAGGTCTCAGTTTTTGTTTTTTGTTTTTTTCCTTCCTATCATCCCTGGACATGTGAGCTGGCCTTAATTGTAAGAAACACAAAAATTGCAAAATATCCTAGAAGCGACAGAAGCAGAAAGCTCAGAGGACACAGGGAGCCACACCGCAGCGTCTCATCTTTCCATGTAAATGCCGTGGGCGATCAGGCCATGCTGGGAAAGATGCATTCCCGCAATTAAAACGGTACACGCTTAAACTGTCCTGCCGACTCCTCGCTGCATGTCTGAATGCTATCGCGCGCCCAGCCAGAGGAGGAAACGGTCTGTGGTAACTGCCTGACAGACTGGAGGGGAGGAGGATTGAATTGTGTTTCACAAAAACAGCTTTCAGTGCCAGTGTTACGGACAGATAGGGCTTTTGAAGCAAAGCTGCTGTCCGACAATCAACTCGTTAAGTTTTACAATACGCCTTTTCTGCTGGCAGACCTTGTGTAGGCCTCAGGTGGGCAGCGCAGGACGCTTCACCGTTTTATAGTCATATCTGCCGCAGCAATAGCCGTAATTTTACACAGCGTAGTGAAAATAAATGGCCTATTGGATCCAGGTCAAGATCAAACGCTCAACAAACTAGGCTCATTCGCAAACCGCCCGGATAATCCATCAGTTCCAGTCCGAAAGAAGATTCCCAGTCACCTTGAATATTTCTATGCGAATGTCCTCAAAAGAGACCCGCTCTTCTTCAGAGCGTCGAAGGCTTTTCTTTCACCACATCTTCATAAAAAGAAGTGGAGAAGATTTGCTGGCCAAAGTTGCACAATAAACAAAATGCTGAGGTAAAAAAAGAAAAATAGCGTGAGAGAGAGAGAGCAGAGAGCAAAAAGCTGGTTCAACAGAAGAGCGTGGCCTCATAAATCTCTCCTCTTTCCTTCTAAGGATCGATTGATTTGATAAACGGGGAAAAATATGGTGGTGCTAGTCACTTCTTCAAATCTGCCTGGTTTCACTGTAAGCGCAGGGACTTTAAGTAGCTCTAGAAGGAGATGGTCTGGCTCAGAAAATGCCTTTATTGCATTAAAGTGAAACCTCAGTCACACATGCTAGCTAAAGGGCTTTGCTGTTTCGCTTAAGGGAGGGGGTGTGCTTACATTACAACGGATGCGTTTCGGCCTACATAGTGCTCTTTTGATCGCTGAGCTGCGCTATGAATTTGAACGCTTTGATATTGAGGCCCCCGTGACGCAACCTTGTTTATTTATGGAAAATTGTGTTTGAAATGGACCACTCAAGCAAATTTGTTTACCCCTCATGTTGTTAAAATTCACTTTACGGTTTTTGTTTGAGGTCCTGGACCCCATGTAATGGTTATTTTGAAACTGACCTGTTATTTTGCCTTCAAATTCCTTTTAGATTTTTGTCTGACCTAGTCAAAGCCAGACATATATTATTGAAGCAGCATCCCTAACTGCTAGGGCTGCACTATTTGGAGGGATTTTTTTTTTTTTTTTTTTTTTTTTTTTTTTTTCCTTACAAAAACTGTGAATGCAATTTAAAATGTGATTTTAAAATTTAGGTTTGCTGTGGTTGTTTGTAGTGCTGCACAATTTGGCCAAAATGTTTGTGATAATAATAATAATAATAATAACAATACTACTACTATTACTACTACTACTACTGCTAATAATAATAATAATAATGCATATGAATATTTACCATGAAATATTAGCATAAAAATTGCAAATAATAATAATAATAATAATAATAATAATAATAAAACAAAATGAGATATTACAATTACAGTATTTTAATACTAATATTTTTTTTTAAACAACAACAACAAAATAACAGTTAATCTTTTTTGAATTAAATTGAACTATTAAGCAACATAATAAATATGAATATAATATTTACCATTAAATATTAGCATAAAAGCATAAGAATAAGCTTAGCATAGAATAATAATAATAATAATCATAATCATAATAATAATAATAATAATAATAATAATAATAATAATAATAATAATAATAATAATAAATACAAAAACAACATAAGATATAGTAATATTATAATAGTTTACTACTAATAAAAAAGCAAATTATTATTATTATTATTATTATTATTATTATTATTATTATTATTATTATTAATAATAATAATAATAATAATAATAATAATAATAATAATAATAATAATAATACAAAACTATTAAGCAAAATAACAAATATTATTATAATATTTTACCATTAATAATATATATATATATATATATATATATATATATATATATATATATATATATATATATATATATATATATATATATTTGAATATTTTACTACTAATAAAAATGGCAAATTATTATTATTATTAGTAGTAGTAGTAGTAGTAGTAGCAGTAGTAGTAGTAGTAGTAGTAGTAGTAGTAGTAATAATAATAATAATAATAATAATAATAATTTGCCATTTTTATTAGTAGTAAAATATTCTTCTAATAGTAATATCCCTTTATTATTATTATTATTATTATTATTATTATTATTATTATTATTATTATTATTAATTATTATTATTATTATTATATTTTGCCATTAAATATTAGCATAAAAACAGCATATAATAATAATAATAATAATAATAATAATAATAATAATAATAATGGGATATTACTTTTAGAATATTTGACTACTTATAAAAAAACAAAAAGCTAATTATTATTATTATTATTATTATTATTATTATTATTATTATTATTATAACATATTAGGTTTAAATTTAAGTAAACAAACAAACAAAAAATAAACAAATAATGTAAAATTTTTTCAGGATGGTTACGTTGAAATTAAATTTATGATTTACGTAAAAATAGCAAACAGAACATAAGGATTAAAATGCATTCTCCTGTAACACAGAACACCCAATATCAACACAGAAATCCCCAGTGTCGCAGCTTACTAATACATGCTAATTACACCCCCACAAGGAAAATTAATTTTATGCTTCATTTAGAACAACCGTGGTATAGAGGATGAAAAATGACATGAAAAATGAAGCAAGGCAATCTTTAATGAATGGCCGAAGCTCCAAAAATGTTAAATAAATGTGATGCATGAAGAAGACACGCACAAATGTTTAATGTTTAACTGCAAGGTGAAGTGTGTAATTGCCTCAATGTTAAAATACCTTCTCCAGTTTCAGCGTAATGAGGACAGACAACAATTAGTACATCTTTCATTTCATTGGTTCATTTCACTCTGAAACACTCAGTGGCGCTTTAAAAAAAAATTCAGTTCTAACCAGGCACCAAGTATTGTCGAGGTAACATCTAGACTCAAATAACAGCTTTCTGCATGTATCACTGACCTTCCTGGTTTGAAAACAGCCATTATTATTATTATTACTTCTGCAGTGAAATTACACATTTCACTTCCAAATTATTAAACTACTTTGTATTCAAAGAGACAATATGGTTTAAGGCAGGGAGAATCCTTCTCTTTCACAACAATGATTCCCATTTCTTTTGTTTTGCTAGATTAGCATCTTTTTCTTTAAGGCTACCTGTTGTCGGCTGTCATTACAATCACTATCTAGGGCAGGGAGAGCTGTTTTATCTGCAGGGCTGTGGCACGTCATTTTAATTAAAGTGTGTAGTCTCACTCTGGTAGAGGGAGGGGAGGCGTAGTGACGTCCATAATTAAAAATTGATCTGGGGCACTGCAGGAATGATGAAATCCTGGGAGGAGGGAAGGAGGGAAGAGGTGGAAGGGTTGATCGTAATGCAAACTCAACATTTTGACAGTCTGCAGCTTTGGGTGCAATATAAGGGTATGGATTCCATTCCAGAACCAGTAAAATTCTGGATAATAAAAACAAATCAATGGATATTTTACGCATTGTTTTTCACACACAGTATCGTTCACAGGTTTGGGGGCTGTACAATTTTTTAATAATACTGAAAGAAGTCTCACAGATTATGGTCACAGAGGCTGGGTTTATTTGATCAAAAATCACTGTAATATTGTGAAACATTATTACAAATTTAAACTAATGGTTTTCTATTTTAATATATTTAAAATGTAATTTATTCCTGTGATGCAAAGCTGAATTTTAAGCATAATTCTCCAGTTTTCAGTGTCATATGGTCCTTCAGAAATCATTCTAATATGCTGATTTGCTAAAGAAACAATTATTATCAATGTTGAAAACAGTTATTCAACTAATCTATTATCTATTATTTTTGTAGAAACTCAATTTTCTTTTTTTTTTTTTTTTCCAGGATTCTTCAATGAATAGAAAGTTCAAAAGAAAGGCATTCAGATTGTTTTCAACTGTCACTTTTGATCAATTTCATGCATCCTCGTTGAATAAAATTGTTAAATAAATAAATATTGAATCTCTTGATTTATTTAATCAGTTTTAAACAATTTTAAATCAATTCCCAGAAATAAACAGTGCAGATTCACATAAATGAATCATAAATATTACCGTAATGCTCTAATACATTTGGAACAGTAATGTTTCAACTAGTCAAATGACATGCTCTTTAAGAAAATTAAACTGTGTTTAACATTAAAATGTATTACAGTGTTACATTTTGTTTAACTAACAACTGATTAAGAATATAAACAACACCATTTGTTGGTTAGGTTTAATATAGGGATGCAAGGGATATACATTTTTGACGATATCCGATACGCCAATATGTCGATATGCCGACTCATTTTGGCCGATAACCGATGCTGATACAGCTATATTTCCTTTAGTTTGGAAACAACACCCTGTGCAGAGATTAGAAACTAATTATTTTTCATTTTAGCTATGTTAATTTTAGCTTACTTGTTAGAATTAAATGAATAATAAATAAGTTATTTTATAATGAGAATGTATTATACATTTAGAAAATTACAATAAATCAGTTATAAATCAATCACTGCCTATACATGAATTATAAATGAACTATAAATCAATTCCCCCCCCCCCCCCATTTGTAGATAGTCTAAAGCAAACAAAAATGTAAATAATTCAGAAAATCTTTTAGAGCTTCTTGTATTTTGTTTTTTTATCATCTGTTTGAACAATTATATTACACATTGATGAATAAATCTGTATGAATAAGATGCAATTTACAACTGTCATGTTTGTGATTTTTATTTATGTTACCTTTAAATAAAAACTCATGCTTTTATGACATCGGTTACTGCTTTATTTATTCAGAAAAAAACAACTGTTTTTATGCTATTTGTGTATTTTACTTTCATTGTATTACAAGTAGGCCAACAGCGCCCCCCTATGCAAATAAAACGCCTTACCGGACGGGCATTAGGACCCGGGGGAAATGCGGCAATCCAAAACAGCGGATCTAATCACGTTTCAGGCAAAGGTTCGCTTCAGGATTGACCACACTGCTGACATGATTCAAGCCTGACGTGAAGTTGAAGAAATGGTGCAGATAACGCCGACTTCATGCTCTTTACCACTGCAGGCCAGAGATGCCCTTGCTGGGAGTCATTTAATCAGCTCATCAGTCATTCATGATGAATGAAACATTAGCCCTTCTCCGCTTCCCAGTTCACACATTAACCATCTGCTAATCAGGACTGATTAGGCACAACTACTCTTAAGTTCATCCAGGGAAACATGACCGCAATGTATACGCTCCTCCTGAACGTACTCTTCCAGCACAGTCATCATTATCAGTATGTGAGCTGTGTTTGTTTGCATGTGCAATCTGGTTAAGATAGTTAAACGTCCAATGCAGCATTCGGAATGCAACACGTGCTGCAGCTCTGCGACTTAACATTGACTGTCAATTAGGTAGACAAGTGAATAAAAAATGGAAGGAACTTCATCCTTGTGTATAAACCGAAGAAGCTGCGTTAAAGTGATAGTTCACCCAAAAATGATAATTCTGTCACTAATTACTCACCCTCATGTCGTTTCAAACCCGTAAGACCTTCGTTCATTTTCAGAACGCAATTGAAGATATTTTTGATCATTTAAATCAGAGAGCTTTCTGACCGTGCATAGACAGCAACTCAACTATCACTATCAAGGCCCAGAAAAGTAGTAAAGACATAATTAAAATAGACACATCAGTGGTTCAACCATAATTTTATGAAGCTACAAAAATATATTTTGTGTGCGCAAAGAAAACAAAAATAATGACTTTGTGTCAGTCTTTTACACATGTTCATGTGACTATTTTAATGATGTCCTTACTTCCTTTCTGGGCCTTGGACCAGTGTTAATTTCGTTAATGAAAAAAAAAAAAAAATCTGTATCATTGACGTTAAAAGTCAAGACTAAAATGTAATGTAAAAAGTAAAAACTACATCAATTTTTTTTTTTTTTTTTCATCGAAAAAAGAGACGGAATATTATTGCGGACTGCTGTACATGCCTCTACTACGCAAGCTTTCATGCGTGCGGTTGCCAGATAACAGAAGTTCAAATTCGCAAATCAGAGCTTTGTTAGAAGGATATATTTTCTGCCCGGCATTTTGCTTATTTTTTTTTGCATTCTGGCAACCATCCGCACATGCTCGTTCTTCATTGTGAGCCCATGTTCTAGTGATTTATACTTACTGGTGAAATTGCAATACCTAAAATGTAAAAATAAATTTGACAGCAATCATTTGGATTATAATTTTGAGCAAATCAGTTTAAATGTTATTCAGCATGGTGAAAATGTGACAAAAAGTTTTCATTGACTAAAACTAGACTAAAATGCTCAGACATGTAGGCCCGGTTTCACAGACAGGACTTAGACTAACCCAAGATTAGGCCGTTAGTTCAATTAGGACATTTAAGTAATTTTTAGGGTCAGTCAGTACAATTTTCTTTCAGCTCAAACAGTTTAGACTAACATTTTGGTCTAGGACTGGGCTTAAGCCTTGTCTGTGAAACCGGGGATTAGTCGACCAAAACTATGCTGACTAAATAAATAACTAAAAAGTACATTTGACACCAGGACTAAGACTAATTTAAAAGACTAAGTGCTGGTTTCACAGACAGGGCTTAGACTAAACCAGGATTAGGCCATAGTTCAATTAGGACATTTAAGATATTTTATAAACATGCCTTAGAAAAAAAAAAAAAAACATTACTGGTGTGCATCTTGAGACAAAACAAAAGCACTGATATATTTTAGGATCAGTCAGTGCAAGTTTATTTAATTTGAAACAGCTCAGACTTACATTTTAGTCTTGGACTAGGCTTAAGCCTTGTCTGTAAAACCGGAGATTAGTCGACTAAAATTATGTTGACTAAATAACTAAAAAGTACATTTGACACCATGACTAAGACTAATTTAAAAGACTAAGGTCTGGTTTTACAGACAGGGCTTAGACTAAGCCAGGATTAGGCTGTGGTTTAATTAGGACATTTAAGTTATTTTTATAAACATGCCTTAGAAAAAAACATTACTGGTCTGCATCTTGAGACAAAACAAAGGTATTTGATATATTTTAAGATCAGTCAGTGCAAGTTTCTTTCAGCTGAAACAGCTCAGACTTACATTTTAGTCTAGGACTGGGCTCAAGCCTTGTCTGTGAAACCGGAGATTAGTCGACTAAAGCTGTTGACTAAATAAATAGCTAAAAAGTATATTTGACACCAGGAGTAAGACTAAAACTAATTTAAAAGACCAAAGCCTGGTTTCACAGACAGGGCTTCAACTAAGCCAGGATTAGGCCATAGTTCAATTAGGACATATAAGTTATTTTATAAACATGCCTTAGAAAAAAAAAAAAAAACATTACTGATGTGCATCTTGAGACAAAACAAAAGCACTGATATATTTTAAGATCAGTCAGTGCAAGTTTATTTAATTTGAAACAGCTCAGACTTACATTTTAGTCTTGGACTAGGCTTAAGCCTTGTCTGTGAAACCGGAGATTAGTCAACTAAAACTATGTTGACTAAATAAATAACTAAATAGTACATTTGTCACCATGACTAAGACTATGACTAATTTAAAAGACTAAGGCCTGGTTTCACACACAGGGCTTCGACTAAGCCAAGACTTAGATTTTAGTCTGGGACTTAGGCTTAAGCCTTGACTATGAAACCCGGGGTATGACTAATTAATGAGTAATTAATGACAGAATTGTCATTTTTGGGTGAACTATCCCTTTAAGCTTCATTGGTAGTCTTTGTTGTCAGTCAGTGTTTCCTATATATCTATTCCAGTGTGTGTGTGTGTGTGTAGAAATAGCATTGCTAGAACAAGGTATTATATATTTTAATATTCCTATAGCAGGTGCATGGTCGCAGTCACAGTGGAGGTTATATTATAGGCTACTCATGCGATCAGCGCAGGTGCTGCAGGTGTGCTCAATTATTTTGGAACAACCAGGACATCTGGGTCCAGTCAAATATCTGCATATGCTACTTTTAGATGGCTTATTTTCATTTTGATAATTAATATACCAAAATCCCTGTTTTACTACTAATTGAACTCCTGTTAATGGTGTTTTCATACACAGTATAGCATGGAGTAAAAGTGGTGCTACAAAGAGGTCTGTCTTTTTCCACAAAAAGGAGCTATTAGGTGGTAACAGTCACGTAGCTATTGAACACAAGGGGGTATGAGACGGGCAGGTTGCACCAACCATCTGTCCCGCTGTTTGAATAACAAGCACATCCACCCTTTTTCATCCAAAGGCACAATTTACATTGCCTGCTTTTAAAGCACACATGATCTGATCTAATTAAGATTTCAGGGAAGCTCTGGACTTTGCTTTTGTCTGGCTGTGAAGTGGATAATTGCTGTGTTTCTTTAAAAGCATCTGCTGGGGGCCCAGTGAAATTCTCTGCACTGGTTTAATATTCATTAAGAAAGCAATTAGCAGATTGCTAAGAGTAAAACCTTTCTGCCATTTGTATTAGCAGAACACCCATCCGTCCCTGTGTTGGGTGGTAACTAATTAAAAGTAGCAACGCTACTTATTTCACTTCATTTTTAGTCGCATGAAAGCACTGTTGCTCAGCTTTTAAAGTAGTAGCTTCAGTCTTGCCAGTAACAAGCTGCATTTTTTTTTCCACCCAGCACACAGTTGTTTATCACAATTTGGTTTTAGCTTTTCAGTTCTAGCACTTACAGGCAGCATTATTTTGGTGTTATTTATATACAACTTTATATTTTTCAGGTTTAATTTTACTTTAGTATTTTTTTAGTAAGCGCTAGTAATTTTGCTACGTGCTTTTGTCATTTTTAAATGATAATAATAATAATAATAATAATAATAATAATAATAATAATAATAATAAGATGAAGAAGAAGAAGAAGAAGAATTATTATTATTATTATTATTATTATTATTATTATTATTATTATTATTATTATTATTATTGTAGTTTTATTTTAAACTTAAACATATTTCTATCAGTTATTTGTCAAGGCATTTATTTATTTATTTATTTATTTGTTTATTTATTTATTTATTTATTTATATATATTTATTTTAAGATTACATTTTAATTTTAGTAATTTTTTGTAAGTTTTAGAACTTTTGTTCTCTTGTTCTAAGTTTTGTTTTGTTATTATTATTATTATTATTATTATTATTTGACTTTAAAATAAGAGTAAACATATTTATTTATTTATTTATTTAAATTGTCAGGTTTCCTTTTACTTTTAGTAATTTTTAGTACTTTTGTTATGTGGACATTTTAAAACTATAATAATAATAATAATAATAATAATAATAATAATAATAATAATAATAATTATTATTATTATTATTATTATTATTATTATTATTATTATTATTATTATTATTTCAGGTTTTACTTTAATTTTAGTATTTTTTGTAAGTTTTAGAACCTTTGTTATGTGCTTTTGACATTTTAAAACTAATAATAATAATAATAATAATAATAATTATTATTATTATTATTATTATTATTATTATTATTATTATTATTATTATCATGTGGGTTTAACATAAAAGTAAACATTTATTTATTTTTTTGTTTTTGTTTAGAATTTTCTTTGCTTTTAATAAGTTTAAGTACTTTTGTTATGTGCTTCTGTCATTTTAAAACTATATTATCATCATCATCATCATCATCATTATTATTATTATTATTATTATTATTATTATTATTTGTTTGTTTGTTTTTCCTGATACAATTTTGATGATTTCAAATCCATCATTCATCCGTGTCAGCAGCTTTCTTTTTTTCTTTCTTTATTTCTTGCTTTCTTTCTAACAATTTGTTTTTCTGCCACAGTTTTGATAATTAATTTCAAATCCACCATCCATCCATCCATCTCAGCAACATTACTGCTGTGTGATTCACAATGGAACAGTGCAGGAAAAAAAAACAATATTGCATATAAACATGCCCACAACACTCATGCAACTGTCACTCTCACCTGTGAATTTCAACACGCTGTTCACTGCGTTTCATCTGTCACACTGTATTTAGCCTTATCCAGACAGGTTTTCCCTGAGGACTTTGGTAATGTTGTGAAAGTCCTGTTTATCCAGTCAGAAGTGAACATGTCCTGTTAACTCTTCTCCTTCGTACATTTTAACCTTCGTCAAGTGTGTAATTGTAGCTAAATTTAGTGTTGTGCTACCTGTTGTACCTTCATTACAAATTTCAACCTAATTTCAGTTGGTGGATCTGCTGGCACCTCATTCGATGTACAAAAGCTAATCAATAAGGACAGAGATAGTAATTGTAAATTAAATAAATTGGTTTTCAGTAGAATTTACAAGATGGAATGGAAATGGGGGGAAAAAAGTGTTTTAGCTGTTAGACAACAAAGTGCTCAGCCTCTGATTTATGAGGAGCTGCTTTTAACCACTTTTAAAATGCGCTACCAGGATAAGCTTATTTTCTGCAGCCGTACACAAGGCTTTCTTAAGGATCTTTATTTAAGGAACACAGCTGTGCGCCTTTCTTCCTCAAAATAAAACACTCTGAGAATAAAAGTATCACCCTCACAAGATGTGCTTTAAAGACAAAGCCAGGCACATGCTGCTGCTCAGAGCATTCTTTTGCCACAATGAAAAATTGCAACTGAACTTAATCTGCGCTCGCTGATAGATGTGAACGCTTTCTTCCCAAAAGACACCTCTATGAGCAAAGCAACTTAATCAGTCCTTTCTAGCAGACGCTTTTCAATGACAATTAAGGCACATTTTCATTATTCTTCCAGCAGGTTTAATTAATCTCCTGTACACATTAGTTTATTGGTGTGCTAGCACAAAATGCTATGTTTTACAGAATAATAACATTGAATGTGACTTGGATTACTTAGATAAGAGCCTACTTAAATGTGAATTCAGTACATTTTTGTTCACATTTTGGAGAGCCTCTACTTCGTTCAAACATTCCTGGATGCTATAGACCAATTTGGAGTAGACGTCACAGTTAGGTCACTGGCAGCTGCGCGCACAAGTGGAGGTAATTGGGTAAAATCCACGGAATACATTTTTATGGAATACTGTCGTCGAAGATGCCATTTAAAGCTAAACGCAGATGTTTAAACGGACGTACTATGGATGAAAACCATCAATTTCTGCCACCAGATTGGCTCCACCCACAAAAAACGTCATCCCTGTTTTGCATCTGTACGACTATCCCACTATCTAACGTCAATTTCATTGAATACCAGTGCTTAACGCTGGGTGACAAGCTCTTGTAATATGCGGAGAACATTTTAAAAATAACATCTAATCTAATATAATTTATATATCTGTTTACATCTAACTATTTTGTACCGTGTCCGTGTAGTTCTCTAGCCATAAAGTCTACTTTGTAAAGTCTAACATCTATTATCTGTCCACCCATACACCCATCCATCCATCTGGTCCATCCATCATCTATCGGTCCATCTATCTGTCCATCCATTTGTCCATCCCTCCATCCACCCATTCATGATCTACATATGTCTATCCATCTGTCCATCCATCCATCAATCTATCAATAATATGTATCCAATAGCTCTCTATAAAAATACCTATCAATCCATTTATCTGTCATCCATCCTTCCATCTGTCCACCAATTCATACATCTTGTCAATCTGTACATCCATCATCCTTCAATCCATCATCTATCTTCTGGTTTGTCCATCCATCCATTCTTCCATCCAGCCATCTATCTATAATATCCATATATCAGTGTAATCAAAAATGTCTATCCATCCATCCATCCATCTATCCATCTATCCACCCATCCATCCATCATCTATATCTTCATCCATTCATCCATCATATATCTGCCCATCCATCCATGTGTCCATCAGTTTGTCCATCTGTCTGTCCATCCATCATCTATTTGTATGTCTGTGTGTGTGTGTGTGTCCATCCATCCATCTATATATCTGTCCATCTATATAATCAAAAATATCTAGCTATCTGTTATCCATCCATCCATCATCTGTCTGCCTGTCCACCCATCCGTCCAGTTTGTCCATCTGTCCATCCGTCTATCCATCCATCCATCATCTATTTGCATCTCTGTGTGTCCGTCCATCCATCTATATATCTGTCCATCTATATAATCAAAAATATCTAGCTATCTGTTATCCATCCATCCATCCATCCATCCATCATCTGTCTGCCTGTCCACCCACCCATCCATCCATCTATCATCTCTCTGTCCATCCATCCATCCATCCATCCATCCATCCATCCATCATCTGTCTGCCTGTCCACCCACCCATCCATCCATCTATCATCTCTCTGTCCATCCATCCGTTCGTCCGTCTGTCCGTCCATACATCCATCCATCAGTCCATCAATCCATCAATATGTCCATCCGTCCATCATCTATTCATATGTCCGTCCATTTATCTGTCCGTCCATCTATCCATACATCCAATATCTGTCTGTCTATCATCTATTTGTCCATCTGTCAATCCATCATCTATCTGTCGGTCTGTCCATCTGTCCATCTATCCATTCTTCCATCCAGCCATCTATCAATAATATCTATCCATGTAATCAAAAATGTCTATCCCTCCATCCATCATCTATCTGTCCTCTCACTCACCCATCCATCCATCCATTTATTTAGTTTCAAGGCTTTTAAAACTTGACTTTGCAACATTCAGTTCCTGCAATTAAATGTCAAGACAAACTCTGAATTTAAATTTTAAAGGCATCAGTTCAGTTCAGTGAATGATGCACAGCCTTGATATACACTTAACACATTTAATCCAGGTTTTGAATTTAAAACATTACTAAAGTGCTGTTTACCTTACAGTGTATTACAGGAAATCAGATCCTGGGCTCTGTGTACTTACATGCATACTTACATGCCTGGAGTACAGTCTTATAGGCAGCCTTTCATTTAGGAGTGAAAAATGCCTTAAGAAATGTGTTCTGGTTCAGAGAGCTCTTGTCCCCTCCAGCTGTCCTCTAGTGTGAAAAGAAACAGGAACCTATTTTGATATGTCTGTCTCTGTTCGTCTGTTCTTTTGGAGTGGCTGTTCAAGGTGTTACTCTGAGCTGTCAATGGTACATTGACTTTCTGTGGCATCCTGTCATAAGGAAGTGTGGCCAGTATCATCACTGATAATAGAGCATAAGTGCCTTTCCAGATCCAGCATAGCCTTTATAGATTGTTAGCTGTTTATGCAAATGTATTTACCACTAATATGACATTGGCTTTAACAAAGAAATGCATTACAGTCTACATGCATGCCCTAGAAAAAAAAAAAAAAAAAAAAATCTATTGACACGCTTATTTAGTCAGAGGGAGCAGCGTTGTAGAGATTTGGTTAAAAGGTCACAAGAGAAAAGAAAAAGCTTAAGAAAAAAGTGACTGGATGCCTGTTTTAGAATCAATGCGTTAATGCGCATAAAGTTTGACAAGCTGGACTTCTCTTTGGGATGACCCAGTTTCTCAGAGTTTTATACTAATTCACTCTTAAAGAGACAGTTCACCCAAAAATATGTTAATATTTACTTATAACCAGCTCCATATGTACGGCCTTTCTAATGTAGTAAACTTGCTGGGTTGTGCATCTGATACAGGATTGCACTTGAGATGCACAGCATTCAAGTATGAGTTCTGTGAAACACAAATCAAGAATGTATTAGTTTCCACTAGAAAACTGTGTTATATGTCAGCTTTTACGTCCATCCATTTCAATGTATTTTGCCTGAGGTTGTTAGATAGATACTAATTCGTAGTCGTCCCCAGCACCCAGCCTAATTAAACATACCAAACAGCTGTGAATGAGTAGATATCACAATGGGTGTGAATTCTAAACACTAGCAAAGACAAATTAGCCTGGTTTGTGTCCACCTTCCCCAGCACAGTTTTTGTTTTTGCTCGTACATGTCAAAAAGAATCATCTGTTACTGTGACCATAGAGTCATCCTCTCTGATATTTCTGTCTTCTTTCATGAACGGGATTTCTGAGGCTCAAAAGAACATTGTGCACAAACACTTTGAATTTTGGATATCCCACAGCTTTAGAAAATGCTCTGGGAATACATGGCCCATAAACAGTGCAACTTCTGACAGATGAAGCAAAGATTTTCTCTTTTATCATGACAAAGGCATCCTGCGGTGGAATACAGCGGATGTTTCTCCTGTCATTTTTTTTGTCATTCTGAAACCTGAAGCATAAGGCAGGTCCATGGAGATGAAGGCCATTGATTACTGCATTAAACAATACCGTAAATATACTGCAGTAAACAGAAGCAATATTTAGAGTGAGTCCTAGCAATAACATCAGTGGCGATTTGTACTTAACAACATGGGCAACATATCATTATAATAAACTTATATGGGAGGCTGGATACATTATTGGATATGCTATTGCACCAGAAGAACCTTCCTGTGTTAGCACAACCACAAAACAATGTGGCATCTTACCTGTAGACCAAAGTGTCATCTGAAGAGCTGTTGTACTGAATCTGAAACATCCTGATTCCAGGAAAATGTTGTTGCGAAGGCCACCTGATGAGTGCCGAATTTGCCGTAAGCTCAGCAAGTACCACCTTTCTCTCCTGAGACCTAGTCTCATTGGTGACGGATGAAGTCGACTTAGCAGAGGTTAGAATATCGGATGGTCCTGGATCAGGTTCGCGAATCCGGTTAGTGCTGTTAGCTAGGTGGGGAAGCGGGTTGACCACCAACTCCACCGTGCCTGTAGACTCTCCCGCAGCATTAGACGCAATGCAGGTAAAGACTCCTGTATCCTTCAGGGAAGTGATGTTGATCTCCAAGCTCCCATTGCTAAAGCTTAAAGTACGGGAGGTGTTGGCGATTAGACGGCCCTCGGGAGAGATCCAGTGAACGTCTGGATCAGGGTCCCCATTGGCCTTGCATTTCAGACTGGTGGGCTGGCCCTCCATAGCAAAGGTTTTGGGAGATTTCCTTGTAATCACAGGGGGATCACAGATGAACTCCTCCTCCGGGATGGTCCAGAAGTACTTTGCTGTAAGGTCTGGAGGTGACGCGCAAGTTTCCAGGTCATCCTCCCGCGTCAGCCTCCTTAGCCAGAGTAGCTCACAGTTACAATGTAGTGGGTTCCCTCCAAAACTTAGGACGAGGGAGGAAAGGGGTGACCCTTTTGACTTGGCATAAACTGGTATCCTAAGGAACAAGGGGTCAGGGGGTATTTTCTTAAGTTTGTTGGATGTCATATCCAAACGGGCTAGTTTGTGTAGGTTCGAAAATACTCCTAGAGGGACGTGCTCTATGAGGTTATGGTCCATGTTGAGAGTGTTCACATTGGTGAGGCGTCCTATAGTCTCCCACGGGATATCCACCAGGTTATTGTACGAGAGATCCAGGTCCTCGAGAGTCCCCAGAAAGTCATCAAATGCATGTGGGGAGATGTTGTGCAGTTGATTGTTGGCAAGGATAAGGTGCCGAAGGTTGGTGAGTCCTCGGAAGTGGTCGTCTGTGATGACGCTCAGGCGGTTACTGTCTAGATGCAGTGCACGTAGCCGCTTAAGATCGGCAAAAGTGTAAGGCATAATCTGGCTGATGGTATTGCGGGACAGCGTCAGGTGCAGGAGACTGGTCATGTTTGCGAAGTCCCTCCTCCTTACCGCCGTGATGAAGTTCTCAGTGAGACGCAGCTCTACTGTACGCCGGTCGATGACTGTTGGCACAAAAAGCAGGCCGGTCTTGGCACAGAGGATGGCTAGAGATGGCGACAGGTTCTGGCACATGCAACGCTTGGGGCACAGCTGTCCTGACGCAGACACAGCCAGCACCAGCAGGGAGAAGATCAGCCACTCCATCTCTCGGGGGAACTGCAAACAAGCAAACACAGTGTGTTGACATGTAAATGCACTCTTCAATTGAAAGTTCAAAGCCAATGACTTTCTGAAAGGCACAGTCACTGTATTCTGTATTGGATGGATAGCCGTAAACAACATCATGCTGTTGACAGTAGCCTAGAGTAAGGAGCATAGTTTGTAAAATATTTTAAGTCCACTCTTGGGCTCTGCGTGCAAATCCACACTCAACCCTCATGTTCTGTTTGTGGTCTTTGAGATTCCAAGGTTTTTTTAACACCTTGGAAAATGTACCTAATATTGAAGTATCTGGTTGATACTACTTGACTTTTTCTAATCGTCTGTGAATTGAATATAAACAAAATTTCAAGGTTCAACTGTTCTGCATAATAAATGTTACACATCTGGGTTCTTAGCCCCCTGATATAAAACATTAATGCAATGATTTAAAAAAAAAAAAAATGCTACAGTTCTAAACTGGTGTACTGTAAAGACCACAGAGAGATACTCGCTCTTGACCTTTGATTAGGTCAGAGTCTGATATTAAAAGAATACGATGGAGTCAACGTCGATAGTCTAGTGGGTAGTGTGCCGACATATAACGCCATTGGATTACAGGTGTCCCGAGTTCGAATCCCAGCTTGAGGACCTTTCCCGATCACACCCCCTCTCTTTCTCCCCCACGTTGCTTCCTGTCTGCTATACACTGTCCTGTCCTAAAAAAAATGCCAAAAGCAGCCAAAAAAAAAACAAAAAACAAACAAACAAAAAAAAAGATGGAAATGTATAAAGTAGGACTGTCAAATGATTAATCGTGATTAATCGCATACAAAATAAAAGTTTGAGTTTGCCTGATATTGGTGTGTGTACTGTGTGTAATTATTATGCGTATATAAATACACACAAATCAATGTATATATTTAAGAGAAATATGTTATGTTATTTCTTAAATATATACATGAATGTTTTTCTATTTATATATACACAATAATTACACACAGTACACACACATATATTAGGCAAACTCAAACTTTTATTTTATATGTGATTAATCATTTGACAACCCTAATATGAAGTTATTTTCAAAATAGCTTTTTTAGCCCGGCTTGGACGGTAATTGTTTCTCATGGGGACGCAAGCGATTTTTGATATTTACAGGGATTACTTGTGATTTTATTGCCATCCAAATCCAGAATGCTGGTGTTTTTTCTCCCACCACCTGTGCAAAAGCCCCCGCCCAAATTACCTAGTTTTTTTTTTTTTTTTTTTTTTTAACAAGCACTGAGATTGTGTGGTAATTTCATTGCCGTCCGAATCCACATCTCTGAGTTTACAAGAAGAAATTGATGAAAAATTCACAGTTCAAATCTTTTTTGACCATTGTTGAACACTGTACAGTAACAAAACAGAAGTAAAAAAGCAAAACAAAACAAAAAAAACTGGGAAGTATTTACAAGTGGGAGCTGTTAAAAGCAAAATGAAGAAAGAGAAGAAAAACACATAAATGATTATGGCAATATAGCTTTAAAATATGTATTATATATTGTACACATAAAAATATACATCAAACTGAGCAGCTTTGTTCACCTTATGTAAATAAGAGGTTATCCATTTGTAACAACATCCATCATTTTAAGAGATAAAATGCATAAAAATTATAGTGTGTCCATTTCCCGATTTTTAAACAAGAGATTTAAATAATCACATAATACATAAGCATAAGCATATGACATTTCATTTACAACAGACAATCCTGCAACTGGCCACTTGAGCAGCGTGTTTCGTAGTATCACAGAGCTGGCTTCTGGACTGTGAATAAATCATTATCCAAATCCATGAGTTTTATCGCCAAGGTGCCATGGGAATTTATTTTTACAGATGTCCACATGTGAAACAATTACCAACCAAACAGGACCTTTGTGTCACTGTGTATCACAGCTTAATAGATATACTGATATAAAAAAGTTAGAATCCTTGTATCATGGTAACAGCAAAATATCTTTTCCGTGTTATGGTTACACCGTAATGTAGAATCAACTCATTATAAGTAAGTGTGGAGATGATGTAAGGTGGCAGAAATATGTAACCTCTTGAAACTGCATTAAATATCCTAGTCCACTCTGCAATAATACAAATATGGCATGTTTTCCAGAATCAAACTAGAGTCATCTGAGTGCAAACATAGAAATATCAAATTAAAGCAAGACCAGGACAAACAATCCTCACATACTCAGTGCAGTCTTCTCCTCTCAGTCACAATAAAAAACAATTGCCATATTACAGATAAGGTTTATTCTAAAGTATCTGTCCTTCATGAAATAAGTGCATCTCAGCATGTCTTGAGATAGATGTAAAATAGATATTAATATTTGTGTATATTTGACTGCCATGCAACAGGATTGAAGCAATAACATTACTAAAGCAAATCTGTCCTGCTAAAACAAAGCTGTTGTAAACTCTTTGTTTTGCTGATATGCATCTGACAAACTGTTTAATAGATTTATAGCTGTCATAGTGTGGCTATGCTACGACATCATAAAGCTGCCCCTCCGGTTGACAGTATTTATGACATAATTTCTGCTGCCACGACCGTTGGCTTTACAACATAACGATCTATGTGAGACTCGTTATATGCAATTAAATGTTTTTAGTGTGTGAATTTGGAAAAATGAATCATATGCCACTGTCTGTAATACAATTCAGAAGAATGTGGTGTAATGAGACCCATGTTTTCATGGTAACCATGGACTAGTAACTTATCGTTGCCTTGAGCGAGCCAAAGGGATTTGCATTTTATCACAACACAGCTATGTAAAAGTGAAAATATAACAATAAATCATGATAAATCAGACAAATATTCTCATGGGGATTGTTTGAAGATGCCTCTGATCATCAGATTCATCGAAAGTTGTCTCTGATGTATCCGTCTGATTTGGCATCCAGTTAAAGTTGTGTTTTTCTGCACCGCTGGCATTGCCAAACAGCATGCGGTTCTTTGTACTTCATTACTGAGTTATTGGTGTTTAATCGTTGATGATTTGACATGATTCTGGATTGTTTTGCTCTTCAAAACTCATCAGTTGCTGTCATAGCAACAGGTCTATAAGCTCAAACCTGAGCAAAAGTAGGGTTATTCAACACATTTCAGTACCTGCTTTTATGCTTTTATAAACAGTGTAAAAGCCACAATCTATATTACTGTTCAGAGTTCGGGGGCAGATTATGTGTCTGTGTTGTATGTATGCATTTATTCATTCATTCATTCTTTCATCATTCATTCTAGGGCTGGGCGATATGGGCAAAAAAAAATTATCACGATAATTGTTTTTCATATCAGTCGATATCGATAATTATCACGATAAATGTCAAATCTCTATTTGTTTCAAGTTTAAAGTCAGATTTTTGCTGCAAAGTAAAAGTTGTAGAAACCAGATCATTAATTTTCTTTAACAAAATAAATATCTAAATAGAAAAATTAATTTCTGCATGTTCTAATGATTATATTGTTTCAAATCAAGAAACAGGGTTTGGGTTGTCTGATAATAATAATAATAATAATAATAATAATAATAATAATAATAATAATAATAATAATAATAATAATAATAATAATAATAATAATAATATCACTTCTTTTGTCTCTTAGAAATGCACATTTGATGGTAGCTTGAGGATGCAGAGGTAATTTTTTGTTCATTATCAATCAGTAACATCTGTAAAAATTGTAGCAACCTCAGTTTTATATGGTTAAATTTATTCTGACCCTTTTTTTTTTTTTTTTTTTTAAGCATTGGTCTGAGGTACATAATGGTACCTCAATACCATGGTAAAAATATAACTACATGGTTTTATAGGTAGCCTATTTGTATGAAAAACGGTAGTCTAAAAACATTCAGTATAAATGCACACATGCTATAGCTTAATCACAAATACATACTATAATTATATACCATTATTCCTGTAATAAAATTCAATATGAATATCCCGCATTGCTGCCACAATACCATGGTGCAGTGAGTGTTACTATAGTAAATCCATGGTAAATGATGGCGATGTGTAGATTGAAAAGTCTTCTGACTGTCTCGTTACACACAGCTTTAAACTAGTTTGAATCACAGAGTCACTTGTGGTAGGGATGTCCCGATACAACGTTTTAACTTCCGATACGATACCGATATTGCAGCCTTTAGTACTAACCGATACCGATACAAATCCGATACAATAATCAGCACAAATCATGAATAATTTTACCTATTTCGTTGTGTGGAATGTATGAACGGCTAGATCAAACTGAGTACAAAAGTCAGCAACAGTAAGTATGGAAAAAAACGACCAATTTATTAACTATTGGTTGCATAAATGTGAACCTTTTACATAAGAATATATAAAAAAGAATTAAATAATAAATATTAAGACCCTGTAAAATATCTTAATTGAATAAACAAAAATATATTTTTTAAAGTGCAAAATACTAATTAAAGGTCACTTCAGTTATTTATTTTTTACCGTCAGCAAATGGTAGGAACAGCTGAGAGCAAGAGCATAAGAAAAAAAAAATATTGTTAATTGACCAACTGCTAAAGGTTGAGTGTCCAAAGTTTCAATTTCACACACACTGCCCGAAAGAATGAGATCGTTGCATTTACTATCCACAAAAAATAGTGCAAACAAAATAAATATAACTCTAATACAGGGCAGAAAACGAATACCTAACTAAAAGGATGACTACACTTCCCTACTTCTCCAACTCAATGGTTTTGTCGACAATGTAGTGGCGGCTGGGCATAACGTAGCAAGGCTCGAGGTGTTCAATTAAGCGTTTAAACCCGATATTACTCACCACCGACAGTGGCTGGTCATCGATAAACTGGCATATCTTTTCTGTTAAGGTTAATGCCTTTTTGCTATCTCTTGGGAATTTGTCACACTTTGCGAGGGTTTCAGGCAGCGTTGGTTGCTTGAAGTTGCCAGAGGATTGTTTCTTTAACTCAGTGGTCTTGCGAAAGTCCTCATGCAGAGTTTTGTGATGCTGCTTCAAATGCGCGATGAGGTTGGACGTATTAAACTTTCCCGGTTCTGTTCCACCACGGGAAACTTGTGCATGACAAGTGTTGCACTGAGCCACACTGTCTTTTTCGGACTTTAATGAAAAATACTGCCACACGGCCGACATCGCTCTTTTTCTTTGCTACTTCGCTAGCAAGCAGTGTTGTGATCACATGGGCTTTGCACGCTGGCTCTGGACGCTGCTGGATAGAATAGCTGTAACGGAGTTTAGAGCGGAACGGACTGCTTATATCGGAGATTTTTAACGCAGTCCGATATAATCCGATAGAGTTTTTTTGGGCTGATATCGGACCTATTTCCGATATCAATATCGGATCGGGACATCCCTAATTTGTGGTCATCGCTGTTTCACACTGGATCTCACAGCGCTGTTTAGTGCTCGCGTGACGGAGCCGTTCACATATCGCATCTTTTGCGTGTTCAAGTTTGTTATTTCAAATGTAGGCGCGCGGCAGCTAAGCTCATTACGGAAACGACGCGCTCGGTTTTTCCAGGCGCGTCCGTGCCGCATCTAGATAATTAATGTATCTTGTCTAGTGAGCTTGCGCAGCGCGGCAGTTTAAACTTTGGTCCGAGCGGATAAACGGTCCGTGTGGTTTCGTTCCGCTTTTGGCACATAAAAATTATATGGAACATTTATCGAACTCTTCATATCGTTTTATCGAGGAAAATTATATCGCGAAAATTATCGTTATCGAATTATCGCCCAGCCCTAATTCATTCATTCATTTATTCATTCATTCATTCATTCATTCATTCATTTTACCTTATTTGCTTGTTTGCTTAGTTGCTTGCTTGCTTATTTGCTTGCTTGCATACTTGCTAACTCATTTGCTTACTTGCCTATGTGCTTGGTTGTTTGCTTGCTTGCTTATGTACTTGCTTGCATCCTTGCTTTCTTACTTGCATACTTATTTGCTTTCTTACTTGCTTGCATGCTTGCTTGCTTCCTTGCTTATTTGTTTGCATACTTGCTTATTTGCTTGCTTGCATGCTTGCTAACCCGTTTGCTAACTTGTTTGCTTGGTTGGTTGTTTGCTTGCTTGCTTATGTACTTGCTTGCATGTTTGCTTTCTTATTTGCTTGCTTGCATACATGCTTGCTTATTTGCTTACTTGCGTACTTGCTTGTTTGCATGCTTATTTGCTTGCATGTTTGCTTATTTCATTGCTTGCTTGCTTATTTGCTTGCTTACTGCTGTTTACTAGCTTGCTTTTATGAAATGTTTACTTGCTAACTTGTTTACTTGCTTGCTTATGTTCTGGCTTGCTTGCATACTTGCTAACTTTTTACTTGCTTGCTTGCATACTTGCTTATTTGCTTGCTTGCTTACTTGCTTGCTTACTTTAATAAGAAATGTTTCTTGAGCAGCAAATCAGCATATTAGAATGATAGAATGATATCTGAATGTTCATGTGATCAGAATTTAAAATGTTTTAAATTGAAAAAAAAAAAAAAAAAATTAGTAAATTTCATTAAAGGAGAAGTCCACTTCCAGAACAACAATTTACAAATAATTTACTCACCGCCTTGTCATCCAAGATGTTCATGTCTTTCTGTCTTCAGTCGTGAAGAAATTATGTTTTTTTAAGAAAGCATTTCAGGATTTTTCTCCATATAATAGACTTCATTGGTGCCCCGATTCCAAAATGCAGTTTAAATGCAGCTTCAAAGGGCTCTAAACGATCCCAGTTGAGGAAGAAGGGTCTTATCTAGCAAAACGATCATTATTTCATTTTCGTCCGAAAAAAAAAAATTGTATACTTTTAAGCACAAAAGCTAGTGTAGCACAGGCTCTGGGATGCGCATCCACAATGCTACGAATTAGTGATGGGTCATTCTTGAACATTTCATTCATTTTGAACGAATCTTTAATGTGACTCGGGAAGAACGAGGCGTCTCGGGGAGTGATTCGTTCAGTCGCGCATGCGCAACATCCTATTAGGTTCTGTACTGGAATTAGTTCACCTGTTTTGAGTCTTCGGGTTTTTTGAGTCGTTCGTTCATCTTATGGGGCTGTCACGTGATGAATGAATGACTCAAACCCGAAAAGTTGGCAGATAAGAGGTGAGGTGAGCTAATAATAGACTAAAAACTAAAGGTAAACAATGAATTAATCTTTTCTGTTTCTTATAGCTTTATAGTTTTGTCTTGTTTGTATTGTGATCAACGTTTGTGTAAGCAGTAGATGTGTTAGGGAAGTAACACGTAACATTTTAATTATATTTTGCTAAAATGAACAAAATGACTCAAAAAGATTCGTTCATTTGCTGATCACTACTACGAATCACGTCTAAGTTCATCGTCTGTGTATTCCGGCTCAAAAAAGTAGAGTATGGCGAAAAACTCCATCTTATTTTCTCCTACAACTTCAGAATTGTCCAACATCGTTGTACCTTTTTGTTTGTAAACAGCGTTTGACTTACTTGCACTTTCTTAGTCTTTGTGCGTTTGCTTTGTAAACACTGGGTTTGTAGTTCTGCCTACGTTTCGCATGACCTTTTGACGTGATTCAATAGTACGTAGCGTTGTGAACACGCATCTCAGAGCCTGTTCTACACAAGCTTTTGTGCTTAAAAAGTATACAAATTTTAAAACAACAGATCGTTTCGCTAGATAAGACCCTTCTTCCACGGCTGGGATCGTTTAGAGCCCTTTGAAGCTGCATTTAAACGACGTTTTCGAAGTTCAAAATTGGGGCACCAATGAAGTCCATTATATGGAGAAAAATCCTGAAACGCTTTCCTCAAAAACCATAATTTCTTCACGACTGAAGACAGAAAGACATGAACAGCTTGGATGACAAGGGGGTGAGTAAATTATTTGTGAATTGTTGTTCTGGAAGTGGACTTCTCCTTTAAATAAATATGAGATCACAACAATCTTATTGACTCCAAACTGGTGGTGCCTATTAGTATATACTGTAGTGTAAAGACAATTAAAATGGAATTATGTTGTATAATTTATATATTTGTCATGATTCTGACAAACAAGAAGACCAGCCACAAACTCTATGTTAGAAAGGACATTTTCAGGAAGACGTACAAATAACAGTATTTAAGCATTAAAAAATAACATGCATAACCATTAAGCCGCAGATGATTCTCCAGTCACTGAATCAAGCTAAAGCCACATCATATACAGTATATACTGTAGGGAATTAGTGAAAGATTAGTTCATGGTAAAACTCAGATACAAACCTAAATACCCTTCAGAACAGTAGCCAATCCCTCTCCTGAAACCTCTCCATCTATAAGAAGCTTACGTTTAAAGACTGACTGGTGGATAAAACCACCTGAAGTAGAAGGAGAGAGTGACACTCTTCCACTTCACTTTGACGCTGGTGAGAGGCAGTAAGTGATTTCCGGAGTCTTTCTACCGTTTCGTGCCTCTGCGACTGACAGAACTGCTAGCCCGGAGAGCTCTGACGCAATGGAGATGGATTACCACGTCCATGTCTGCTTTCTACCAGAGTGCCCATGGGCCCTGTGAGGTAAAAGTGTGGTAAATCGATCTGAACTTCCTTTTCCTGGAAGGAATGGAAAAAATAACCTCTTAGATCCTTTTTTGCAGAACTCCGACCAGCTGCGTTATTTTGCTTGCTTGCTTGTTTTGTTTTTGTCCGTCTATTCAAAGCGGCTGCATATTAGTTGCAACTGCTTTGCTGCAATGCATTGTTGTGCATCATCATGTGACTCAAACCCCTTTGTGCTTCAATCAATGTCATCCAGTGGAGAGCTCTAGAATCAAGCAATCACAGTAATCATATGCTGCCTTGGGACTTGAGACGTGACCCGCAGGGCGGATGTCATACTTGTCTGTCACTCACAGTATGCGTCGAATTACGAACTGAATGAAAGCAACTGTTCTGAGCTTTTCAATTAAAAATTCACAATGGTTTTAATTCGGCACAATGGAGGCCCAGGCGAGTGTCATCAAAGATGGAGACCCCTTTGGGGTGCACCAAATTGGCTTGAGAAACAGAGTAAAAAACATAAAAATAAAACTCAGAGACCAGTAGAGACACAAACCGAGCTTTTTACCCTGGATATCAGCTCTCATTCATCTCGGGTAAAATTATGCCCATTAGTTCATGTTGCTATGACAATCCAAAACGGAGAGTGCATTAATCACATCCCATTATCAGGCATTTTATCTTAACAGTGGGCCTGTGGTTTTCCTCTCAGTATTGAACACTGATCTGAATTATATCAACACAGTGACAATCCACAGAAATAGGGATTTGTCTGAGCCAAAACAGATGCTTCAAGTACATAACACATTCAAATAACAGCAGTTAGCCATTTCTACTGTTTCCAAGGCCTGCATATCCATTACAATTCCTCTGTAGACCTCATCTGACTGCAGATGTTCCCTTGTCCATTTAAATGAAAAAATAAACCAAACTAGTAGGTACATTTTGCTGAGTTTTTTTTGACCTGGCATATTTCTCTCCTGATTCAGATGAAATGACTTTTTCACTGGAGGAAAACAATATTTAAAAAGAACTTTTTGAATTGTGGCCAGAAGCAATAGTTTGAAGTTAAAAACGTCTTGATGGATTTGTTTCTTACAAACATGCAGCTTTTTTACTTCACAGGACAATAACTAATGGACTGGAGTTGTGTGGATTACTTGTGGATTATTGTGATGTTTTTATCAGCTGTTTGGACTCTCATTCTGATGGCACCCATTCACTGCAGAGGATCCGCTGATTAGCAGTAATGTAATAAATTTAAATAAAATTTCTCCAGATCTGTTCTGGTGAACAAACAAACTCATCTACATCTTTGATGGCCTGGATTCAGCTTTTTCTGGTTTAATCTGAGGTTGCCTGATACAAAGCAGAGCTTCACACTTGCACAATACAGAAATATCTGCTGTGAACATTACTTATTTTTGTCAACCTGGCAACCATGTGCATGGGCTCTCGCACGTCCTGATTTTGCGGAGTTAGATGTGTTCCTGGGTCAACATATTTTGTTGACCCTGGAACAACATTTTAATACAAAAATGTAATCTTGACCACATCCCTACACCTAAACCTAAACTTACCCATGAGTAATCCCTAAAATCAGAGGAAATGATAGATGAATGACACTGATGTAACTGCAACTGTTTTTTTTAAACCTGATTGGTTAATCACAATGTTGTTCCAGGGTCAACAAAGAATTTGATCCAGGAACATGTCGTACTTGGTAAAATCAGGTTCTGCGCTCTCTACGTGCATCTCAGTGGGCGCCGTTCACAGTAAATGCTGTTCCACACAAACTGTTATCATTTAGATGTGTGGAGCATCTCAAACTCCATCTCTGGATATTGTTGAGTTTAGGTTTATTATAACGTTCATCTGGGAATTCAGCGTTTAAACATTCACTGATGCTCCAGAAGGAAACTCAATGTATTAAGAGCTGGGGGGTGAAAACTTTTGAACAGAACAAAGATGTCCAGTTTTT
>CM070021.1:7619944-7697444 GCA_036247105.1 Cirrhinus mrigala
TTAATTTTGATAGCAAATTTTGTATTAGTCATAGTCTTTTGACTAAAATGCCATTTAGTTTTAGTCATATTTTAGTCATTTGAATTGTTTAAATCTAGTTCTAGTCGACTAAGTATAAGATTTTGTCCACTAACATTTAATGGGACTTTAATCCATTTATTAAGCATTTCTCTAAAATATCCAGACTCAGAGAAAACATCTGTTAAAGGGGTCATCAGATGCCCATTTTCCACAAGTTGATATGATTCTTTGGGGTCTTAATGAAAAGTCTACAACATGCTTTGGTTGAAAATTTCTCAGTGGTAGTGTAAATAACACCTTGTTTACCTTGCCAAAATCAGCTCTGCAAAAATCATCCTGTTCTGGTCGAGGTTGCTTTAAATGTTAATGAGCTCTGCTCGCCCCGCCCCTCTCTTTTCTTTGTGGAGTGACGAGTAGGGCTGTTCAATTCCGAAAATTTTGGAATCGAGTCCAATTTGGATTCCTGGTTCTGGAATCGATGGGATTTCATTCCAAGAATCGATTCCTCACTGTTGTTTTCGATTCTTTTTCGAATCTTGTTTTTTTTTTAGATTGGAGGAACCTAATTTCGCCATCACCGTAGGATACAGAAGTCTTAGAAAGTAACCTTTTCATAATATGAAGCTTTGTTTTTAAAAATTATGGTACATTTCTGTATTTAAATTATTTTTGATTTGCATTGCCCATGAAATTAGTCACAGCCCACAGCAGTGTACGTGCATTTATTGCATGAATGAAACAACGTCTACAGTTTAGCTGAATGATGTTTACTTCAACCGTATACGTTGCACAAAATGAACAAACTGTACACTGACACAAAATATCCAGAACATTGATATAAGAGCTTGTGGTTTATCTGTCAGTCAGACGTGCTCTCGGCCACTTATCTGTGCTTTCTCTGCTTTCTTTCAGAATTATCACAGGCTGACAGGCTGAAAGGTTAAAAATAGCATTTTAGTTGAGATGGAAATAGGATCAAGACCTTCGATCACATCATGATCTATTCTGTTGTGCAGCGCTCATGTGGACAATATAAGCCAGTTCCACCATAAAATAACTTAACTGAATCATTTTTGAACTGGTTCATTAAAACGATCCATTCGAAAGAACATTTTTGTGGAAACGAATCAGACTTCTAATCACTATTAGCGAGCAAGAGGCAAATTAATAAGTGCTTAACGGAAGGCTGGATTCTCAAACTCAGATATGCTCAGTACCGACTCTTTTCATTCAGTTTATTTTCATGAATCAACGTTCAGCGACGTTTGATCACAGTAGTCAAGATATGCAGCCTTTAGCTGTTCGTTTGAGAGGCGCCCATATATAAGCTTTGTTTGAAAACGGCTCTGAATGGGGAGTCGATTCCCCCTGACGGAATCGATTCCAACGCCTCGGAATCGATTTCCAGCCCTAGTGATGAGCCTGTTTCCTTTAGCCGCTAGGAAAGGTGATCGCAAAGATTCAGAAAAAAAAAACATTATGCTAACTTCTGCTGTAAGTGAAGCTGGATCACGAATGATTTGAGCGAACATAGACACATTTATGTAGATCGGGAGGCACATTCCATTCACAAACAAACGTAATCCACTGCACCTTCAGCGGCTCAGATGTCGGGAGTAAATGACGACCACTATGTTCATTATTACATCCAGCAACACAACACCTCAATCGCTCAATCTGAGATATTCTCGTCTAACTTACATCCCTGCTCCGGCATCGAAACAATGGAGGTCGGACTGTTACAGCTGATTTAGGGCGGGTCTGAGGTAAGACGCTCATGTCAATCAACTACCGTGTGAGCGGTGTGTCGGTGTGACGCTCGATTTGAAAAAGGGGATATTATTTTTACAGATTATTTGAAAACCACTGCATGGATTTTTATCATTATAGGGTAGATGTGTAAATACACTGCCAACACATATTAATGTTCAAACAACATGTAAAAGTGAACTTTACATTCAATGACCCCTTTAACTTGGTAATATGAATGATATTAAGGTTTGAACATGCACTATAAACACACATTTAACTACTGTGACGCATAACATGACTTTATCTTAAGATTTAATAAAACCACTTCTCTTAAAAACACTTCTCCTCTTTTCAATTAAATATCCAATGGTTATATAATAAATTTCTTTCAACATTTTTCATTCTTTCAAGCAGACTTTTCATTTATACAAATTAAATTTAGACGAATCTGTATTAGCAGAGAGTGGTTTTATTGTTCTTTTGTTGCTTTATTAAGTTAAATGACACAGACAACAGTAACTAAATTAGGCTGATGTCCCTTTAAAACTGAATGCATGTACTGTTGAGGTCATAAGTTTACAATACACCCATGCAGAATGTTAACTATTTTACCAAAATAAGAGGGATCATACAAAATGCATGTTATTTTTTATTTAGTATTGACCTGAATACGGTATTTCACATAAAAGTTGTTTAAATATAGTCCACAAAAGAAAATAATTATTGAATTTATAAAAATGACCCTGTTTAAAAGTTTATATGCTTAATTATTTTGTTTTGTTTTTTTTTTTGTGATAGTTCTTCATGAGTGCCTTGTTCATCCTGAATAGTTAAACTGCCCACTGTTCTTCAGAAAATTTCTTATGGTCCCACAAATTTGGTTTTTCAGCATTTTTTGTGTATTTGAACCCTTTCCAACAATGCCTGTATGAGTTTGAGATCCATCTTTTCACACTGAGGACAAAAGAGGGACTCATATGCAACTATTACAGAAGGTTCAAACACTCACTGATGCTCCAGAAGGAAAAACAATGCATTAAGAACCGGGGGTGAAAACTTTTTGAATTTGAAGATCAGGGTAAATTTAACTTAAGGGAAACATGCAAGTATCTTCTGTAGCTTCTAAAAGGAAATACTAGATGGAAAATATATATATATATATATATGATATTTAGGCAAAATAAGAAAAATGTACACATCTTCATTCTGTTCAAAAGTTTTCACCCCTGGATCTTAATGCATTGCGTTTGCTTCTGAAGCATCAGTGACCATTTGAAGCTTCTGTAATAGTTGGATATGAGTCCCCCAGTTGTCCTCAATGTGAAAAGATGGATAAAATTATCAGATTATCATTATTTATTATCTTGCAAAGTGCACCAAGTAATGCAGGATAGCCACAAGCATTGTCTAAAACAGGTGCACAGTGCCCCTGAATTAACATCACTCCATTTAGTCCATTAATGCCTTTCAATAGTACTTTGCAAACTGAAATGAGTTTTTTGTTGCACAGACACAACAGACTCATCTAAATATGTATGCCTGAATGGGATGCGTGTTTTAGCCACATTGATTTATACTAATGCATCAGAATCAAAACCTATTGTCTATTCAAACTTCATTTCGAAACCACTGTCAAATGAGTTCAAGAGGTTTCGCGCAGTGAGAAAATCACCGCATGAAGAGCATCATTGTTATGATTGATTACTTATATAAGTGCGCTCAAACAACCAGCCTCTATATGGAATGATAATTATATCAACTCAACGGCTTCATCAAAAATGCTGAGATAATTTAATCTGACCCAGTTTGTGTGACTCATTTTTCTGGGTCTTGAACTCAAGATGTATTTTTCAAGTCAATAATCCGTCATAAGATGCTTAATCCTGCCTTACCAACATACTCAGCATTCATTCGTCCTCTCGGTTTGTCTAACTCTTCATGACAAGTTATGTTCATGGTGAGATTCAACAGAAGGAAAACATAACCGGCCAATACAAATTCTGTGCCCTTGAATGACTAAATTCTGCTGGGCGTTCTGCTGATGTTTGCCTTAATTAGCGCAGCGCCGCATGGATACCCTGAGGAAAATAAACTTGGCCGAGAAGCGACTGGTCTGATTCCTGCTCGATTCTGAGATAACCTCTCTCCGTCAGTGAACATATAATATCAGTCAGCCTCTGCAGCCCTAATGACCCTGAAACGCTCTGCCGCCCACCGTCTCCAGATACTGTCATCATCTAACCTCCGCCGTAGTGTCTGGATGAGCGCGTGAAGCCGCTGCTGAATGAGGTCAGCCAGACAGATGTGGTCTTGACACATTACTGTTGGTTAGCATGGACAACCTTTCAGACCCCCACTGCTATTCATTCGCTGCCCACACTGTGATAAAGCCCTGGTTGTTGGTTATATCAGCAGTTGCTGCTCTTACTCGTCACACATTATATGTGTGTGTAGCCAAAAAAGCAAAAAATAAATGACATCTCCATCATTTAAAGTAGACATATCATGAAAATTGGACTTTCTCCAGGGTTAAGTAATAACATTGGGTCCCCGGTGCATCTACCAACCCAGAAAACATGAACGTAAAACATGCAATCCTGAAAAATTTGCTCCCCCGTTACCTAGAAAGGGGATCTTGTATTAATATTACCACCCCTTTATCTGTATGTTTCCACCCACGGTGCTGCCATTTTGTTTCTGCAAGCAACAACATTGTATCAGTTTTGACGACCACGGCAAAATTTCGAGCAAAGCATGCTAAGTGTTCTGTCATTGGCTGCACAGACGAGCACAGAAGACTATTTAGAGTCCTAGTCTCGGAGACAAGAGAGCACTGGATTTATTGATTTATTTACTGTATATTACACTACTGCCACACAGATCTAATATAAACATGCAGCAACAATGCATGCTTGGGTGTATTTGACAGTTTAAGCGCAATACGACATGAAAGAGAACTTAGTGTAGTACTCACATGTTGTGTGATGGCCACTTTCTGTGCGTGTGCGATCAGTGTGGGATCAGAAAAATCTATATCAGAAGTTTAAACTATTATGGTTTAAAATGCATGATTTCAGCATGGTAAATATGATAATTAAAACCAAACAGGTTTTATTTATGTATTTTTGTTGTTGTTGTTTTTGTTTTTTTTTTGTTTTTTTTAAATAGAGCTGTAAAGGCACAGCTCTACTCTGGAAAAGGGGGCGGGGAGCAGTTCATTTGCATTACACTGCAAAATACACTGCAAAGCAAAATATAGAACAAAGTAAAGAACAAAACAGCCAAAAAAAAAAAAAAAAAAAAAAAAAAAAAGGCAAAGTACAAAGTTAAACAAAAAAAAGGAAAACTAAAACTAAACAGAAGCAACATAAAAAACTAAAGAAAACAACAACAGAAAAAAAAAAAAAGCAAATAACAAAACAGGACTAAACAAAACATAAATATCACAATACAAAGAGCAAAACAAATGAAAACAAACAAACAAAAAAAAACATAAAAAAACAAAACATATATCAAAGAACAAAACAGACAGCAGCATAAAAAATAAACAAAACAAAGCAACATAAAAAGAACAGGAAAAAAGAACTAAGCAAATCAAAACAATACGAAACACAAATAAGAACAGAATAAACAAAGCAAAGCACAATGGAACAGAACAAAAGATAACAAAACAACAAAGAAAAAAAAATGAAACAAATGAATTTAAACTTCTAACAAACAACTAAAACTAAAACAAAACAAAAGCAACATAAAAAATAAACAAAACAGCAACAGAACAAAAAACAATAGAACAGAGTAAAAAGCAAATAACAAAACTGGACAAAGCAAAACAAAACAACATAAAAACACAATGCAAAGAAATAAACAAACAAACAAAACAAACATAAATCAAAGACCAAAACAGAACAGCAGCATAAAAATAAACAACAAAAGCAACAGAAAAAATAAACAAAACAGCTACAGAAAAAAAAACAAAAACAAAAAAAAAACAACAACAATAGAACAGAGTAAAAATCACAAAAAGCAAATAACAAAACAGGACAAAAGCAAAACAAAACAAAACAAAACAAAAAAAAAAAAAAAAAAAACAGTGCAAAGAGGAAAACAAATGAAAACAATCCAAATAATAATAATAATAATAATAATAATAATAATAATAATAATAATAATAATAATAATAACATAAAAAACAAAACCAAACATATGCAGAACAAAGCAACAGAAATAAACAAAAACAAAAACAAAAAAAAAAACAGCAAATCAAAGCAAACAAACAAACAAAAAAAGCAAAACACAAAAAAGAACACAATAAAACAAAGCAAAACAAAATGGAACAGACTAAAATATAACAAAACAACAAATAAAAAAAATGAATTAAAATTTTTTGAACAAATAGAGATGATTGCCTTGTTAACCATCTCATTGTTGGGCTAGACAACAATGTGGCGCAGGGAGTAAAGTGTGCAACGCTGACATTTTGATGAGATCGCCCAGAGTTTGAATATGTCCTTTGCTAAACTTGTTCTAATCCCTTTTTTACATCTCATAATACATCGTACATGCATTTATTTTCAATAAAAATGTAGGAAATAATCAAAAAATGTAAAATGAAGTGCCTCATGGGTGCCTCAGGGGTAGGGGTAGGTGAAGAGCTTTACTGTCCCAATAAGGTGGCATCAACATCCATTTAATACCATTAATAAAGATTATTATTTACACTCAATACTTTATTATTCCATACTATTTTAAAATGTACTACAGTACTGAGGTGCAAATATCTTCCACTAAGTAGCATAACTACTTGCAAAGAAAATACAGCTATTTTTATGTAGTGTACACTATTAGTGTAAAGAGCATATTGCTAAGAAAATACTGCTGTTTTCACTTAGTGTAAATAGCATCTATCCCTATCGCATCTATTGCACTTAGTGTCTCTTTTATGTATGCCTTTGATTATATATTTGTATTATATTATATTAGCATATTATATAATATGAAAAATACATAGAATTCATAGTATCACAGCCATAGTATATCCCCACACTTGGATTGTCACAGTTATGTATTCCACCCCTTAAGCAATGAATGCACAAAACAGTTCTGGGCACTGCACCAAAAAGTACAACACCATTACTCACAAAACATCATGAAACATTGCATCTTAATTTCTGTCCTGCAAAACCATTTAAGGACGTGCAGTCACTATAAAATGCTTTATACCCATGTAGGGACATTAACAACGCAACATTTAGGTGATATCACTCACCCAAAGCATTCAAAGCACATGCGTCGGCTACATGTGTGTCTGTGGCATTTCAGTCATATCATTCTCAAAGAAAAATGATGTTTCTGACTATCGATGCGACATTTAGAGTCAGCTGCCATGGAAAAGCTTTGGACTGAGGCTATTACCCAGAGGGCCTCAGCAGTCAGCTCTGAAAGCATCATGTTTCTGGAGCTTTAAAGAACCCTTCACCTTGAATTAGGCCAGGGAGGGTATGCGCTAGACCGTGGCAGGCCTGTTTTCCAGAAGGAACATGCATACTTCTTCGGTATTTCATTTTTCCCCTTTGGTTGACCTCTGACCATAGCTGTGGCTTCGCTGGATAGAGCTTTTTCACGCATGCTAGCCAGCCAGCAACTGTGGTTTGTTTACTGTATTATTTTTTTCTTTCCTCTCTTCTTCTTATTAGACTGCGACAGCAAAAAATAATAATAAAAAATCTATATGCCACCAAGTATGAGTTATGACTAATGACTGTGGCAAAATAACAGTTCGAAACAGCTGTGGGAGGATATTAAATAACAAAAATATGAAAATTAGCTAGTAGTTTGAGATGAATATAATACTTGACTGTTCTATAACATGCAAAAGATGGAAACCATTAAGTATATGAGCTGAGGATGAGCTTTTTTATTATTAACACACAGATTCCTATTTTAATGAAAAAGTAAACTCTAACGGCATATCTTTGTCTTTTTGTTTATTATATTGCCACTCAAAAACATTACACGCCGCATGAAATCTAAATTGAATAATGTGTGGAGAGCTTGGTGCGCCTTACAGCTTGATTATGTAAACACATCATATCCAGAAGATTAGACAGTAGGAAGCAGTGTTTGACATTGATGTGTTTTGAACCTCAGATCTGTCATTTTTGGATATGAAGTAATATATGATGAGAAAACCATCCAGGTACATCCAGTACTGATTTGATTTCTGATCTTTAGGACCAACTGTCTGCGCTGTCATTCCGCAAGTAATGAAATCAGATCGGTTTGTTCAGACGCTGTAGTCAATATCCGGTACAGTACATGCTTTCCATAGTAATGGCGTTTGTGTATGATGCTGCGTCCATAAAGAACTACTTGAAATCTGGGCTGAAAGTCCAGACTGACCACAATGTCTACAAACAAGGAGAGTATTAGGATTGCAAAATCTGATTTCAATTTTTATTTGCACTAGTGGTGTAAAAAAAAAAAAAAGTTCACCAAAGCTGCATTTAAAAACTGTAATATTGTGAGATATTAAAAAACAGCATTTGTTTGAAATAGAAATGTTTTATAACATTATAAATGTCACTTATTAACTGTCACTTTTGATCAATTTAATGTAACTGCTGAATAAAAGTATTTTCTTTCTTTTGAAAGAAAAATATGATTACCCCAAATTTTCTGCTGTTCATTCAATACTATAAACAACTAAATACATTTGAGTCAAATACGACAAAGGGAGAAGGAGCGAGAAAGAAAAGGAAAAACTAATTTTGCCGTTTGCCTGAATAAAACCTAAATGTCTCAAGGAATGTTGATAAAGATACTTCACTCAGAGTCTCATCAAGTTAAGGCATGACAGCTGCCAACTTCAACATCTGTGCTGATTTGTCATTTTAGGTGTGGAATTCCATATCTAGGACAATGTGGAATATTTCTCCCAAAAATGAAAATGCAGTCATGTATTTCCAAACCCTTATGAGTTTCTTTCTTTCTTTCTTTCTTTCTTTCTTTTTCTTTCTTTCTTTCTTTCTTTCTTCCACCGATCACAAAAGGAAACATTTGAAAGAATGTCCATGCAGCTCTTTTTCCCTACATTGAAAGTGAATGGCTACCAGGGACTGTCAAAAATAACTAATTCACAGTAAAAGTGATCCTCATGATTCATGTGGAATATTTGAATGTTTTCTGACACCGTTTGATTGATTTGTTAGTGGAAAAGACTGGAAAATAATGATCTAATTATACACTGCCTGTCAAAAGTTTTGAATAATATAAGATTTTTTATTTTTTATTTCTGAAGCATTATGTGCCACTGAGGACTGGAGTAATAGTTGCTTAAAATCCATCAAAATCAAAATCACAGGAATAAATTAAGTGATTATCGGGGTTCAGACGTTTTAAGGCCTTTAAACACGTGTAAAAATAAGTTATGTTTTATTTAGCAAGCATATAACCACTTAGATCATAGATGAACAATACAATTTACAACCAATACAAGCAAGTTACTAAGGTAATATATGAATTTTAATGCTTATTAACTCTTAAAACAGCTTTATTGGTATTCCTCTAATCTATTCATTATAAACCATATAACAAGAAAACAAATAATGAAAGTTAAAAGAATGTATGTTTTCTGATTTTTTAAGTGTATAGGGTGTAAGTATATATATATATATATATATATATATATATATATATATATATATATTTTTTTTTTTTTTTTTTTTTTTTTTTTTTCTGCACAAAAATATTAAAATATCTGATGACTCAATACATGTAATTCACCTTTATTCCTCGAGGTGGCACTGTTTAATAGACAGTAATGACATGATGTTTCACTGATAATCGCCACAAAAATACAAACTATTCATTTTGAGGTCATTAAAAATGATAGTTTTGCATTATGGTTGAGATTGCGAATATGAACCAGATACTGAATGTACTGTAGAAGTGTGCTCTGACAATGTCGGCGATGGTACAACCATCTGCTCAAATTGAACCCTTCTAAGTTTCAAAAGGTAAGTAAATATGCTTTATTTTATTCTACTGTAATTGTTCTTAAAATATCAAGAGAGTTTTTTGCTATTGCAGCAGTTGGCAAAACATTCATGCATTTGAGGGTTAACAGATATAGCACCACCTGAAGTCCGATCTCCATAAAACTTTTTAAAACAATAATAAAAAAAAACAAAACAATTTTAAATAAAACATTTTTTGTGAAGTTCTGAGTTTTCGTTTTTCATTTCCTTTTTTTTTTTTTTTTTCGGTTTGAAAATAACTGATATAGAGAGTCCAAAGAATTGTACTGCTGTGGTTTTATTGATCAAAAAACCTAGGACTAGTTTGCAAAAGTAGGTTTTTTAAGTAGATTATTTAATGAACAATTTGATTGACAGCAGTGGTTCTCAAGGAAAAGTTGCTCAGTATGGGGAGATCCATCAAATGATAGGGTAAAACATTAGTAGTGTAGCAATCTGTGGTCACCATTCACTTTCAATAAAAAAAATAAAAAAAATCTTTGCCAAATCTTGCCAAATATCTCCTGTTGTTTAAGTCATACAGGTTTGTGAGTATAAGATAATTTTGAGTGTGTCATTCCTGCTGTTGTTTAGGTCATAAAGTCATACAGGTTTGTGAGTATAAGAGAATTTTGAGTGTGTTATTCTTTGAACACCTTACTGCGGTGTGATTTGAAGTGTACCTCTATCTGAGAAGCGTAGAATGGCTGGAGATGCTCATGAAGGCTCCACTGGCGGCGTTAGCGCTGAGGATAGCTGTAGACTCGGGCTGCTACATGTGGACAGGCTGGCAGAGAACAGAGACTCGAGGCATTGGCCCAGGAACATGAGAGTATCTGGCACTCAGAGCCACGACTGACAGCGCTGCAGATTTGGGAGCTCCATCCACCTGTGAAAGGAGAAAGGGAGGAGGGACATTTACACGAGACACAAAGCATGTCTGTCTGGATTTTTCGCCTCTCGGGACAAGAAGGCCAATGCATTTCCAGGACAAAAACAAGAGCTAGACAGCGGATTTGCTCCCCATTTTTTTTCACATCACAAAACAAATGGAAAGAAAAGAAAATGGAATGCGGCAAGAGCGAGGACATTAATAACGACCCAGAAGTGTCACGCTGTTTGAACGCTCCTACCATCACTCTTGATAATAGCTGCCATGCGCAATATATTTAGCTCCATTTTTCTTTGGAAACAAATCCTTGTTATTATTTCAAGTGTTTCTTTTACAGTTGTCTGCCTCTTGCATTGCTGGTGGTTATAGCTGTCCCACTGGACAGTTGGCACAATTACAGTTTGTTCTTTTTTATTCTCTAAATTCATGCCACTGCACAAACAAATGCTGCTTAAACCAGCAAAGGGGTTTTCTGTCGATTGCACCATTTTAATTACTTCTTTCAGGGTGAACATGCTGTAGGAGTTATGCAAACTGAGCTGGTGTTTGTAAGCTTTGTTTGTGTCTGAATCTCATGAAAACTCAAAAATATGAGTCATATTTAAGGACCAATGTAAAACATATACCACAGCATATTCTATAGTACATACATTAATACAAAAATCAGAACAGATTTGGAGAAATGTAGCATTACTGTATTTCACTTGCTCATTTCTGCAGTGAATGGGTGCCACTGTCAGAATTAGAGTATAAAAAGCTGATAAAAACATCACAATACATTGTCCACACCAGTCCATCAGTCAACATATTGTGAAGTTTAAAAAAAAAACAAAAAAAACGGCATCATGACAATAATTGATAGACGAGAGTTACTTTTGAATAGAGGTGTAACGATTCACTCGTTTTCTTAATGCATCGATTACAAAACCTGATTGATCTTGAAACATGGATTCTTGAATTGTGAATCTTGATTTTCGGCCAGTAATCGATTTAGAAAGCCAAGAATTGAATGAATCGCGATTTCTATAGCGATTCAGTGCTTTTAAATATATACACATTAAATTACTATAAGCACGAACGAACAGAGACCTTGTACAGCGTTGTTCGTTCCCTCACATCCCTCCTTCATGCGCTCCATTTACCGCCCATTACAGGATTGCGTGCAAGCTCTCACCGATACATTTTTTGAGCAGCCAATGTGTGATCTCTCCTTGGTACTTGTGGCCAGTACTGCTAGCAGTGGCGGATTTAGACTCTTTGGTGCCCCTGGGCAACGACACCTAAAGTGCCCACCCCCCACTTCCCCCAATACTCCACCCACACTTGTTTTATTTGCGAAATTTCATATTAATTAATTAATGAATTAATCTGATAACAGAAGGGTACGTCAACAGAAGTCATTATAAGCTCAAGTAGAAATCCTTACAAAATCAGGTTACCACTTTTTACAGTGTTCTAAGATTAGATATAAACATTATGCAGCAAATTCAAACATGTTTTAACTAGTGAAACCAACTGTTACAGGTATAATAATAATCCAATCTGTTCATCTCATCAGACTCTATGGCCAACAATGAAAGTTGGGATAGTGTTTTTAGAGTCATTATTGTCCTCAGTTCATTTTTCATTCATTTATATTTAATTTACAAAATAATTTTCAAGTATTTTACTCCGTTCAAAGAAAGATGTAAAATGGGTGTTTTCAGAAATGTGACAATGAGTGCATGGTCTTGTTGCAGGGATGGGCAGTATTTCAAAAACATGTATTTGAAATACAAAATACTATTTTGTATTTAAATACCTTTGAAAAAACAGTAGCATTTAAATACATTTAATCTTAGTATGTTTTGTATTTTCAAAATACGTAAGATACTTTGCCAATCAACCTCCTTATTGCTGATTTCCTGCAGGAATGGGCAGTATTTCAAATATATGTATTTAAAATACTATTTTGAATCATTGTATTTAAATAAATACTTTGGAAAAAGTCAAATGTATTTTTGTATCTTAGTATTTTTGTATTTAGTATTTAGTATACTTGTTGATACAGGAAATCAGCAGTCTAATAAAGGAGTTGATTGGCAAAAAGTATCTGATGTATTTTGAAAATACAAAAATACTAAGATTAAATGTATTTAATTACAAAATACAGTATTTTGTATTTCAAATACATATTTTTGAAATACTGCCCATCCCTGACTGCGCTTAACAAATTTATTGGACCACCACCCAATGTAAGGTTTGTGCCACAGCTGCCCTAAACTAAGTACTGGTGATTACCAAAATCATTTTTAATGTTTCTGTAATGGTTAATCCACCAGTATGTATAAGATCTTTAGTCAAAATAGTGTTTCTAATGCTAAAATATAATTATTGCTGGGATTGAATGGATTCAAAGATAGACTGCACAAAAGGTTAATCAAAAGCAAGTATTTGGGAGAAACTAGAAACTATTTGGATGTCAGTAACAACAGAGACTGTCGAAAAGTGCATTAAAACAATGTCAGCAAGAATGCAAGCTTTTATCAAGGCCAAAGGAGGCATACAAAATAAAAATAAAATATTTATTTATTTGGTTTATTAGTTTTTGGTTTTTATGTGTGAATAAAGACAATTTAGTCATTTGTTATTTGCCTAATAAAAGACAATACAATGTTTAGCTCTAAACAAGTTTTTGACGGGTGGTCTAATAAGTTTGTTAAGCACTGCATAGTTTTAAGAGGATTTGAACCAAAAATAAAACTTACAAACTCACTTGTTTATACCCTGCCCCTTTCTTGATTGCCAGCGGCTGCAAAGTACAATGTGAAAGCGCAAGGCTGATGCTCTGTAGCGAATTCACACATATATAAGTGAGGCATTTTAATTTCAGTTGAAGAGACGAGAGTTGCGCGACGCACCGCACAGAAAGCTCCTATATGAATCTGGTTGAGTAATATATAGGCGTCGAAACAAAAGTGCACTGGTTCACACAGTTTGTGTGAATCTGGCGATAGATCACGCATTCACTGATTCAAGCAGGAGAAAAAAAAAAAAAAAAAAAAAACCTTCAACAAAATATTCAGGGGACTTAGTACGTTCTGATGAACGGATATATATAGGCCATGGCTAAACAGACGTTTGAGAATACATCGCTTGTCTTACCGGAGAAAATTTATTTGCGTGGTGCCCTCCCCGGACGTGGTGCCCCTGGGCACTTGCCCAATTGCCCATATGGTTAATCCCCCTATCGAATTTTATTGTGAATCGTCTCGAATCAAATTTGCAAAAATCGTTCTTGAATCGAATCAAAACCCTCGTGAATCAAATCGATTCGCTGCTTACCCAGAGATTCACAGCCCTACTTTTGAATCATATTGACCTTTTTTTCAATTTGGATTCTCATTCTGACGGCACCCATTAACTACAGAGGATCCGTTAGTGAGCAAGTGATGCAATGCTACATCTCTCCAAATTAATGAAGAAACAAACGTATCTACATCTTGGATGGCCTGAGGGTGAGCTCATTTTCAGTAAATTTTTATTTTTGGCTGAACTATTCATTTAACTTTCACTCTCCTTCTGTTTCACTTTAAGCTGTCAAACGATTCCAGATGGTTTTTAAAATGTGGAGTTTTGTCAAAATACTGTTTGGTCTGAAGGCAATGATAAATTTAGGAAAATATAAAACAAAAACAAACATGCCATTTTGTCTGTTTCCTATCATGGCTTAAGACTTTTCTGAATATGCATTAACATTTGCAGGTCTCTCTCTCTTTCTCTTCTTTCTCTGCTAATCTCTTGTTTTCATACCCTGATGATCTTTCCACTCCACGAACCTAATTAGAACTTCTTAATTCTGACATTTATGTCCTTTACTGGGAAGACAGCCAAGCCCCCCCAAAAAAATCCTCTTACTTAGATATCGTATGATTTTATGCAGACGCAATGGTGTGCACATTTTGTTCCTTAAATAACTATTTCTATTACTGGGTGTTTCTTCAACTATGGGCACTTTTGGCCTTGTGGACAAAAAAAAAAAAAAAAAGAAAAACTTTAAAACTCTTTCCACACACTCACTGGGTTGTTTACAATGACCACTGGAAATACAGTCAGAGCAGAATTCTTATTTTGTCAACTGACAACTTAAAAACAGTTTTTGTGTGGAAATCTTATTAACTTAATAAAAATGAACCCAGGAAATAAAACTAGTTGTATCTGACGAAATGGCCTATTCAGTTTCACCTATTGGGGAAATACACAATCATGTTGCATAATCTAAAATGTGCGCCATCATTGATCTTATGCATGCAAATGATGTATGGCATCTTGCAGGAGGAATATGTGCTGACTCCAAAGCTGATAGAGCAGAAGCTCAGCTTAACAATGCAATATCCTCTCATCACACCGGCTTTAGATCACAAAGCTCCCCCTCCCTCCATCGAATATGACACAGGGCGCAGATTAGTGTCTATGTACATGGTCGTTCTCTCCTCAGCGCATCGTCAGAATGAGCCCAGCTGCCTGGGGAGAACAGGCGTCTCTTTGTCAAGACTCTGACTCACTTTTGGCCCATCCTCAGTGACTCTGTGTTATCTGCCCGTTCTGTTGAGCCCCAGCGTGAGGTTAAAAAGACAGAGAAGCAAAGAGCTGTGTCCAATATTCTTGTGTTGTGTCACGGCGCCGTCTGATCGTTCCATTACCAACCGCAGCACTTACGTATTAACGACTGCCGCAGATTGATGTTCTGAAGACAAACGTCATTATTTCCTGTTGGTTCCTTTCTTTTGCTTTGAAGTGAAAGTTTCTTTCACAGAAGCATTGGCATCTACTGCTGGTTGCATACTGTGCGGTTTTTGCCGCAATTTGGCCAAATGAGACGAATTTCAGGATCTCTTTCATTGTAAAGCAAAACCAGCAGTCTTAAACACTACATGAGTGAAGTTCACAAACTTTCAGGTCGTTCAAAACACAACAAAAGTCATGCAGAAACTCAAATTACATCTGCAGAGGGTCTCTGACTTTTAGCAATTAGTGGTGACTCGTCTAGATAGGATGTAAATCGGAGCAAGAATCTTGGCAAATGTTGTGTAGTGTTCCCCAGCTTTAAAAGAAGCACTAACCAGAAAATACATTAAAATGCATTGTAAACTTGCAAATTGGAAAATTATCAAAATGTATTATTATTAGTTTTATTATTATTATTTACCTTATCTTTTTCAAGTGAAAATCAACAACAACAACTTCAGCATTTGTATGTCATTCCTTAAATGCAAACCTCACATCTTTAGCGACCTGGTATGTCTATACAATCTCCCTCCTCCATTTTTTAAAAGGTATCTATCTATCTATCTATCTATCTATCTATCTATCTATCTATCTATATATTCATTATAAACAATATAACAAGAAAACATATTAATAATGATAAAATGTTGAAAAATAGAATAATAATTGAAAAATGAAAAAAAATCTCGCAATTCTGAGATATTTTCCCCCAGAATTGCGTTACAAACAGAATTACAAACTCATATTTCTTGTATTTCTGACTTTTTTTTTCCTTCTCAGAATTGTGAGATATGAACTCACAATTTGTGTGTTATTAAGTCAGAATTGCTAGATATAAACTCACAACTTCAAGTTATAAAGTCAGAATTGTGAGATATAAACTGAAAATCGTGACATTTTTTTTTTTTCTCAGAATTGTGAGTTTTTGTTACATTTTTCCTCAAAATTGTGTTTATATCTTGCAATTTTGAATTTATAACTTGCAGTTATGAGCCAAATTTCAAAATTCAAAATTCTACGATATACAGTAGTCAACATTTGAAGTAAATCAAAAAAAGTTCATCAAAGTAGTCCTAAAACAAGAATGGGTATTGTTTTGGTTTTAGAACAACTTTGATGAAAGGTTTTGATCCACTTCAAATGTTGACTACTGCAAACTCAAAATTCTGATAAAATATAAGTGTTTGTTTTTCCTCAGAATTGGACTTTGTAATGCAATTGCGAGATACAAACTTGCAATTGCAAGAAAAAAAGTCAGAATTGCGACTTTTTTTCTCAGAATTGTGAGATATAAACTAAAAATTGCGACTTTTTCTCAGAATTGCGAGTTTATATCTCACAATTTTGACTTTATAAATTCATATTAAATGTTGACAAAATTTTACGATATAAACTCGAAATTCTAAGAAAATATACAGTAAGTGTTTGTTTTTCCTTAGAATTGGACTTTATAATGCAATTGCAAAAAAAAGTCAGAATTGTGAGTTTTTATTTCAAAATTGTGACTTTATATCTCGCAATTCTGTCTTCATTACTTGCAATTCCAAGTTCATATCTTGCAATTCTGATAAAAAAAAAATAAAAATAAATAAATAAATAAAAAAAGTCATAATTGCGAATTTTTATAACACAATTCTGAAAAAAAGTCAGAATTGCAAGTTTGCACGATGCGATTCTGAGAAAAAAGTCAATTGTGAGATTAAAAAGTTTCAATTACCTTTTTTATTTTTATTTTTTTATTCAGTGGTGGAAACGGGCCTTAATAGTAAGTATTTTGTTCCTGTTTAACAGTAATTAAATATCTAATGACTCAAAAAGTGCAATTTATCTTTATTCCTCAATATGGCTGATAAACAATTATGACGTGATGTCTCACTTATATTTACCGCAGATGTAAAACAAAAGAATATCATCAGCAAAAATGGTCGCTATGTGTAATAATGATGGGCGCAAAATCTATTCATTTAAGGGTTCAAGATGTCAGACTCGACAGAGTGATCAGTTCTGCATCCATGTTCTTTTGAGCCAATCATCTGTGCCATATATATCATCTGGCTAATTGCTATTGTAAGTAATTATAGACTACAAGTAATTAAGATAAGTATGTGTTGTGAATCAAGATCAATTCCTTGTAGACCTGATTAGCTACATGGCCAGACAGATGAATAGGCAGATTACAAAAAAAAGAAAAATTAGACTGAATAACAGACAGATTAATTGATTGATTAATTGACTGACAGACAAACATATAGACAGACAGATCATCACTTCATCAGTTCACAAGCTGTTATTTCTCTCACAAGCAAATTTGTGGCTCATCCTTCCATCTTCCATTATTCTGGTTAAAGGCAGAGAGATTTGCATGAAGCAAAGATGAGAGATAACACCGGTTGAGTTAAAATTCTCACAAAATGTGTTAAGAAATAACACAGGTTGTGTTGTTTTTAACACATCCATTTTAAAAGTGTAGATAGATGGACAAACAGACAGATCTATTGGCAAACAGTTGTCAATTTTGTCAAAGGCAGGTGGTAATAGGCTACAGGGAGACTCACTTTCAATCTACAGAACAAACAAGATGAGTCATCCATATTTTCGCCTGTTTTCCAGTAGCTGTTCATTTGAAATGTGCATGTTTGGTAGAGGTAATTCTGATCAACTTTCAGGGCTTATAAATGGCCTCAAAGCTAGCAGACACAGACTAAATTCAAATTTAGATTTCACGGGGTCTCTAAGCTGCGTTCAGCCCACTCGACAACGCTAAATCTAACATGCTGGAACATGTGCTCACGCCCAACTGGCATAGTCTGGAAATCGCACAAACACTCTCAGTGGGGGTTGCCGAACGACTGAACGTGGGCTCAGTCTGTGATTTCGGATGCCAAACTGCTTTGATTCGAGGAGACTGTGCTTTACGCAGCATACGATATGCATCCAGGCACATGCCATTTACATTTCTCCCTTTATGAAATGAGAGAAAATATATAATTGAGAGGATCCATCGTCTAACGATAGGGAGCAGCGGTAATTGGCGAGTAAACACGGCACTCAAGCCTCTCGAAGGAAATAAAAGTGGGAGCACACCAAGCCAAACAGAGAGTGCATTAAGCTGGGATAATGATCCCAGCTTGACTTAGATATTCCGGCTTTATCGTGCCCACCCACACTTCAGGCCTCGGCTGAGCTGCTCCGCTGTGACTTGTGCGAGGAGTTCAGTTTTTCCTCTAAGTGTTCCGTGGAGACGTGGTCCTCCCTCCAAACTAGTCCATTAAAGGCTGGGTCAATACCACACAGTGGGTGGGGATGAGGGTGTGTGAGGACTGTGTTTCTGGATGGGAGCGTTCACACGCATGCCCCGATGTCAGTGTGCTGCCTTTAAAAGCAATCAGAAGTACGGCTGTACATGACACTGGAATATTGTACATGGAAAATTTGATTTGCCCATAGCACTTGAAAAGATAGATGTTGCTTCTCAGCTTACACAGGGTTTATTTTAGCTTAGACAGAGGGATAGATAAAACAGTAGATAGAATGACAGAATGATGGATGGATGGATGGATGGATGGATGGATGGATGGAACATTATATAGAATGACAGAATGATAGATTATGTTCAGCTAAATGAAATGTGGATGGATGGGTGGATGGATGGATGGATGGATGGATGGATGGATGGCACGACAGAACGATATATATAGAACGGTAGATAGTATGATAGAGCGATAGATAGAATGACTGAAATGATGTTCAGCTACATGAAAAGGATGGATGGATGGTACAACAGATAGAATGATAGATAGAACAATAGACAGAATGATAGAACTATAGACAGACAGAATGGTAGATAGAATGTTAGCGCGACAGATAGAATGACAGCAAAAATGATGATGCATGATGTTCGGCTATGTGAAAAATGTGGATGGATGATGGATGGATGGATGGATGGATGGAAGTTGGAACAGCAGATAGAATGACAGAATTAAAGATGATGTTCAGCTAAATTAAAAATGTGGATGGATGGATGGATGGCACAATAGATAGATAGATAGATAGATAGATAGATAGATAGATAGATAGATAGATGGCACAACAGACAGAAAGATAGAACAATAGTCAGAACGATAGAGCGATAGAATGACAGCAAGAATGATAGACATGGTGTTCAGCTACATGAAAAATGTGGATGGATGGATGGATGGATGGATGGATGGCAGAATGATATATGATGTTCAGTTAAATGAAAAATGTGGATGATGGATGGCACAATAGAGCAATAGCATGATAGAACAATGGAATGATGGAACGATAGATAGATAGATAGATAGATAGATAGATAGATAGATAGATAGATAGATAGATAGATGTTTAACTATAAAAATATGGATGGATGGCACAACAGATAGAAAGAATGATAGATAGAACAATGGAATGATGGATAGATAGATAGATAGATAGATAGATAGATAGATAGATAGATAGATAGATAGATAGATAGATAGATAAATGTTTAACTATAAAAATATGGATGGATGGCACAACGGATAGAAAGAATGATAGATAGAACAATAGACAGAATAGATAGAACAGTAGATAGAATGACAGAATGATGGATGGATGGGTGGAACAGTAGATAGAATGACAGAATGATAGATTATGTTCATCTAAATGAAAAATGTGGATGGATGGATGGATGGATGGCACGACAGAACGATAGAACAATAGATAGATAGAACGGTAGATAGAATGATAGAGCAGTAGATAGAATGACTGAAAGAATGATAGAAAGATGATGTTCAGCTACATGAAAAGGATGGATGGATGGCACAGCAGATAGAATGATAGATAGAACAATAGACAGAATGATAGAACTAGACAGAATAGTAGATAGAATGATAAAGCGACAGATGGAATGACAGCAAAAATGATGAAGCATGATGTTCATGAAAAATGTGGATGGATGGATGGATGGATGGATGGATGGAAGTTGGAACAGTAGATAGAATGACAGAATGAAAGATGATGTTCAGCTAAATGAAAAATGTGGATGGATGGATGGATGGATGGTTGGCACAACAGAACGATAGATAGATAGACAGAACGATAGAGCGATAGAATGACAGCAAGAATGATAGACATGGTGTTCAGCTACATGAAAAATATGGATGGATGGATGGATGGATGGATGGATGGATGATAGATGATGTTCAGTTAAATGAAAAATGTGGATGGATGGATGGATGGATGGATGGTTGGCACAACAGAGCGATATACAGGTAGATAGATAGATAGATAGATAGATAGATAGATAGATAGATAGATAGATAGATAGATGTGAAATGATGGGCACCTTCAGTTTATATATCAAAAACAAGAGTTCTAGAATGTTACAGTGTGTTTTTCAGCAGCCAACAACCAATGCTTACAAAACAACTGATAAACACTGCTTACCTCATTAAATATTCATGTATTTTGTGCAGTTGCAGAAGCTTTCACATGATGTGTTGTGATGATGCGTTTCACATGAGGAGTTTCAGAATCTGACAGAAACATGAAAATGGAGGATGATATCAGCAAACTTAAACCAGCCAGAGTGGATTTACACACTAACAGCTCTGCAGTTGAACAGGCTGTTATTAAAACTGCACTGCGTATCATCCAATCATATGATCAATGTTACCGACCTCCTAATTATGCAAATAAGAACCTTAACTCAGGGTTTACAAATTTAAGAGTAAAATCCCAAAACCTGAATACGCTACTGAATATGAATTGGTTGACAATTCACTAATTTTCAATGATATCTGTTATAATATAATATAATGTAATATAATAAACATTTCTCAAGTAAAGACATTAGGATTACATTTTTGGATTACATTCAATTTCATGTGTAAATAGTTTTATAAAGCAGTATTTTTGAAGATAAATCTGTTTTGATATGCACTGCTGCTTTGTAAGTTGCAAATGGTGTTGCATAAAGTGTGCGATAAATGTAGTGCTCTTGCCACAGCTCATGAATTTGTTCCCGGCTAAAAAGTTGTGCACTAACTTACAGCAATTCCTTCAAATAGGTCACGCTAAAAGCACTCATAATGAACAGCGCAGCATTTGAAAAGTCCATTCTTTCTCATTTATTTTAGTTCCAGGCAGCAGATGGGCTGCGGTTGATAACTAGTAGAGATGTAGGATCCCCGTAATAGGCATAACGTTGGTCAGATAAGAGAGATCGCTTCATGAAAGAGAGCTTTAATGGCATTTAAGTGGAGGGAGGGAAAGACTTTCAGTATAAGAGGCTTTTCTTAGTCACCTGTGCAACATTCAGCTCGATACTGTAAACAGGACCACAACAACTAATAGATTAACTTGATAATAACTGATGATGGAAATAATCAACAGATTTCATCACAGATTAGCTGGGTTTTATGGATTACTAGGGTCAAATGGAGTGCAACAAAAAATCTAATTGAATCAAATTAAAGCTTTTAAATAGCCATATGTGAAATGCTGTATGCAATGCCAAAATGTATATTGTATGTATTTAGCAGTGACAATTTTTTAATCCAGTTTAGTGAAGTTGTATTTAAAAAGTGCTGATATTTTAAGAGCCAAGGGACTTATTAATTTCCAACAAAGTATTATTATTAGTTTTATTATTGTCAATTATTATTAATATTATTATTAATTATTATAATTATTAACAACAAGAACAACATTTATTTTTGCAACATAAAATGCTACATTTTGAAGAGTACTCAATTAAAACATGTTTTTCTTTTTAAGTTTTAATTATATATTTTTATTTTTACTTTATTATTATTAATAATAAAGTAATTATTAATTAATAATAATGATAATAATAACAACAACAAAACAACAACTATTATTATTATTATTATTATTATTATTATTACTATTCCTACATAAAATGCAACATTTAATGTTGTTTAATTGAGTGAACAGCACTCAATTAAAACATGTTTTCCTTTTAATATTTTATTATATTTTTACTTTAATAATAATAATAATAATAATAATAAACAATATTTATTTTTGCTACATAAAATGTTGCATGTTGCAAGAGCACTCAATTAAAACTTTGTTGTATTTTTACTTATTATTATTATTAATAATTATTTATATATAATAATAATAATAATAATAATAGAGAATTTGATCTCTCCATAAATTATAAACATTAGGAAAATGGAACACAATGGCATAAAATGCATTTATAATGGATGTACAAGATCAGTTAATGTAATTAATGTAATCAATGATTTGACCCAGAATAACAAGCAACAGTTCCTCTTTTCTAGCCCTGCATTAATTTTAATTTGCACATTGATCGAAGATAGCATTGGCAATATCCAAAAATCAAGATTAATCCATGATTAAAACAGTCGTTAGTTGCAGCCTTAACTGTGAACTAAGTCAGTAGTTACTAGAGAGAGACAGAGAGAAAGAGAGAGAGAAAAAAAAAACAGAGTTCTCATGACTTATAAATACAGGGTAATGCCTTCTAAGCATCAGTAAGGTTTTATGTGTTCGCTGTAGTTTTTCTCTTATTTTCGTAACCTCGGAGGAGGCTTGTTTCTCCCTCTAATTGAGCAGCTGCCTTCCTCCAAGTCTATCCGAGCCCAAGCTCCCTCTCCGCACAGCTAATCATTTGCGCTATATTTAGCTGGAGTTGTGCCTGCCTGCCCATGGCTTTGCGTTTAGCCTTATCCCTGGGTACGCGGTAATTGTGAAATGTGTTTCGTAAAAACAGTTCCACCAGAGGAAAAATAAACAAGTCCTTCGGCAGTGTAGGGATTTTGGCTGAGGGCGAAATGCCAGCAGGTGGTCATGTTTCACGATCGCAGGGGGGAAGCATGCAAGACCACCTCATGGCTTATCGCATGACTCACCGCATGTGTGCGTGGAAATATTAAAAAAAAAAAAAAAAAAAAAACGCCACCAGCATTTGTGTCCCAATTCACCAAGCACATAATGCCAAAGGCTCTGTTTCTCTGCGCCACAATGTAGAAGTTTTCAGAACAGATAGGACAGGCCCCCGGAACGCATTTTCTCCCTTATGTTTGTATGTGAACCAAAAATGCATTCAAAACAAACACAAACGTGACTCGGGGACTCCAAATCATTTTTCAGCAAGCTTTCAGCAAACAAAACATGTTTTATTATTGATATTCTTTGCAGTCTTGCACTCGCAGGCACCGTTTTGCTGATATTCCACTATATTTAACTGACGGGGTACTCTTTTGTTTTAGTTACTGTTGTTTGTTAGATCTATTGTAACTTTGAAACAGCAGTAGAAAGAAAACGCTATTGAAATTTACTGTAGCAGTGATTAAAAATACTCTGAAAATAATTTATCTGAATCATTTTTGGAATGACAATACAAAGCCTGTAGCACATATTTGTGGCAACAGAATCATCAGTCAGATCAGACAATTTGACAAAGTGTGTATTTTTTTTTTTTTCTGCACTGCACAGACGCAAATACAGAATCTGCATAATTTTTCCATTTTTCTGTACTTGCTGTACAAGAAGGGTAACCATTGAAGAAAGTTGTTATATTCTGACTGACAGTTAGTGTCCTTGCTGATGCTGTGAAAAATAATAATAAATAAAGAAATGAAATGAAATGAAATGAAATAAACTAAAGACACCTATGAGGATTCAACAACACAAAAAGGCCCTGCAACCATTAAAATAAAAATAAAATAAAATAAAATAATAAAATAAAATAAAATAAAATAAAATAAAATAAAATAAAATAAAATAAAATAAAATAAAATAAAATATGGATGGATGGATGGATGGATGGATGGATGGGAAAATGGAAGGCCCTGTGACCATTAAAATACATAAATTCTTAAAATGTCAAATTATTACATTAGGCATGCATGTCATTTTACAACAAAACAAAGCTAAGCAAAGCAAAATAAAAATGCTTACAACTCTGCAACCATTAAAATACAATAAAATAAAATAATAAACCTGTGAGGATACAACAACACAAAAAGGCCCTGCAACCATTAAAATAAAATAAAATAATCCATAAGGATACAACATCACAAAAAGCTCCTGCAACCATTAAAATAAAATAAAATAAAATAAACCTATGAGGATACATCAACACAAAAAAGCACTGAAACCATAAAATAAAATAAAATAAAATAAAATAAAATTAAATAAAATTAAATAAAATTAAATAAAATTAAATAAAATTAAATAAAATTAAATAAAATTAAATAAAATAAAATAACCTATGAGGATACAACACAACAAAATGGTCCTGCAGCCATTAATATAAAACAAAACAAAACAAATCAAATCTATGGGCATAAAACAACTCAAAAAAGGCCCTGCAACCATTAAAATAAAACAAAACAAAACAAAACAAAACAAACAAATAAAATAAAATAAAATAAAATAAAATAAAATAAAATAAAATAAAATAAAATAAAATATGGTACAAGGTTATTTATCAAACATCAATCATTGTTATTGTCATTGTTATAAGAATGTATGTTTTTTTTTACAACAAAAATGAAATTAAAAAAAAAAACTGTGATGAATGAATCAATTAATGAATGAATGCATGAATACATACATACATAATTGGTACAAGGCTATTTTATATTATATATAAAACGTCATACTTATTCTTAAAATGTGGTTGAATCACAATCAATCAATCAATCAATCAATCAATGTTTCTAATTCCTACTTATAAGTGGCTATCAAGTGCTGTAAATTACATTTCATAATGTTCTGCAGAGGACTCAATGTGATTGTTATCGTTCACTGAAAGCAGAAGCCAATGTTCTTTCTCTTATTTTAATGTTCTTTGTGAAAAATGCTGTCTACTGCGTATCCTCAGCTTCCATCCGTTCCAGTGAAATCACAAACCGAATGTAAACAAATGTGTCCCGGCTGCTGATATACATCCACTCACATATGCCACGCTTATTAAAATAAAATTTAGCGTGCTCCCTCAAACCACACATTTTATGTAAAAAAAAATAGTGACTTAGTGTTCTGTTGACATTACTATGTGGATTGTTGGACATTTGTGCATAACCTAATTAATATTCATGAGTGAAGAATATGAGGCAGCCCTCACCACTTTTCCGAGTGATGCCTATGAATATGTGTATTTTTGTCTTCTGGTGTTTGTGAGCTGTTAAACTCAGCAGGATAAAAATAAATAAATAATGTGAAAAATAGACTCATGCTGTTCCATATGATGAATGGAGAAGTGAGCACAGAATTCATGAAATACATTCTTGTCTATTTTCAAAGCGCACCGTAACATCTTTCAACCATCTACCTGTAAAGTGTACATCTTTTTTAGGGCATCCATACAGAACAGAAAACATCTTTCTGTGTATCACTGCTTAAACAAACACACTATCTCTAGAAAAACAGGGAAAATGCCAGCTCTCGGTTAACGTCAATGTTTGGAACTCAGTGTAGACTTAGTGTTAAGACAGGCTGTGAGCCGTCATGTTAATGGAGGCTAAGAGGGATCGTGAGACGAACCCCCAGCAAGCCTCCTGATCATTACTGTGAGGAGACCGCAGCACACGCCTAATGGGCTCTCCTATTAGAAGCCATCATTCACAAATCCCTTTGTCACGTACCACTGTAGCACTGCTCACTTGCGTGGAGATCCAACAGCAGCGCTTAAAGTGACCGAGATCAACATGTTAATGCTAATGAGACAGCGTGTGGCCGCACGGAGACGACTGTGTGATAATGGTTAAATAGTCACTTGAGAAGTCTATGATAGTGTAATACTGCAGCGATGGGCTTGAAAAATCCACAAAATGATACTATTTGTGGTGTAAAGCACTCCCGTCTCCAGTGTTGGTTGGGGTTTAATGGAGAAAAGGAAAGAGATAGAAACATGATGATTGGTCTGTGAGATATAAAGCCTGGCTGTATGGAGTAGCAGACTCACATGGCACACCCACAAACATTTACTCAACGTCTGATGTTCATCACGTACAAAATGGCCAGCGCTTTGAGAAAAACTGAAGTAAGTAAAATAAACTAATGAAACAAACACAAAGGCCTATGTAAAAATAAAATGAATTAATGAAACAAAGGCCTATGTAAAGAAGCTTTCTTACATTTAAAATAAACAAACATATGTATGTGTGTATGTATGTATAAATGTATGTATGTATTTGTTTACCTTTTTGCATTTAAAAAGTAAACAACAATTTTGAACTCATGGAAATTTGTCTCCAAACTAACTGTTTGCACTTGTATAAATAAATAAATAAATAAACTTGTTATCTGCACATATTTGTCTCCAAACTGAAATGAACAAAAGAACGAATGAACTTTTATTTGATGTTATTTGGTTCCAAACTGAAGTAAACAAACAAACAAACAAACTAATGAATAAATAACCTAGCATTTGCATTTGCAGGTAATTGGCTCTGAACTGAATAAACGGAAGAACAAACAAACAAACAAACGAACAAATAACCTCACTTTCGTATTTGCAGGTATTTGACTCCGAAATGAAATAAAATAAATGAGTGAATGAATGAACAAATGAACGAATAAGTAAATAAATTAATTAATAACCTTGTTTTTGTATTTGCAGGTATTTGGATCTGAAGTGAATAAATTGACGAACAAACAAATAACCTTGTTTTTGTATTTGCAGATGTTTGGCTCTGAACTGAATAAACAGACGAACAAACAAACAAATAAATAACCTCACTTTTGTATTTGTATGTATATGAACAAACAAACAGACAAACTTGTATTTGCTGTTATTTGGCTCCGAACTGAAGTAAGTAAACGAACAAACAAACTAACTAATGAATAAATAACCTAGCATTTGCATTTGCAGGTAATTGGCTCTGAACTGAATAAACGGAAGAACAAACAAACAAATAACCTCGCTTTCGTATCTACAGGTATTTGGCTCCAAAATGAAGTAAATAAATGAGCGGGCTCTGAACTGAATAAACAAAAAAAAAAAAAAAAAAAAAAATGAATGAACAAATGAACAAACAAATGAATGAATTAATTAATAACTTCGCTTTTGCATTTGAAGGTATTTGGCTCTGAACTGAATGAAAGGACAAATAAATAAACAAGCAAACAAACAAATAACCTTGCTTTTGTATTTGCAGGCATTTGTCTCCAAACTGAAGCAAATGAATAAATGAATGAACGAATGAATGAACGAACGAAAGAACAAACAAACAAGCAAACAAATGAACGGACGTGTATGTGCTGGTATTTGGCTCTGAATTGAAGTAAATAAATGAACGAATAAAACAAAAGTACGAACAGAAGAATAAATGGATGAACAAATGAATGAATAACATAGCTTTTGTATTTGAAGGTATTTTGCTCTGAACTGAATGAACAGACAAACAAACAAACAAATAATCTTGCTTTTGTATTTGCAGGTATTTATCTTCAAACTGAAGCCAATGAATGAATGAATGAATGAATGAACAAACTTGTATTTGCAGGTATTTGGCTTTGAACTGACGTAAATAAACAAACGAATGAATGAACAATTAAACGAACAAAACTCAATGGATGAACGAACAAATTAATAACCTAGCTTTTGTATTTGAAGGTATTTGGCTTTGAACTGAATAAACAAACAAACAAACAAACAAACAAACTTGTATTTACAGGTATTTGGCTCTAAACTAAATAAATGGAGTTAACTAACTAACTAAATAAATAAATAAACTTGTATTTGCAGATATTTGGCACTGAACTGAAACAAAGGAACAAATGAACAGACAAACAAATGTACACACTTATATTTGTAGGTATTTGGCTCTACACTGAAGTAAATAAACAAAAAAAAAAAAAATGAATAAACGAACAAACGAATGAATGAATGAATGAACAAAAAAATGAATTAATGAACAAATGAGTGAATAATCTAGCTTTTGTATTTGAAGGCATTTGGCTCTAAACTGAATAAATGGATAGATAAACAAACAAACAAATAACCTTGCTTTTGCATTTGCAAGTATGTGTCTCCAAACTGAAGCAAATGAATGAATCAATGAATCAATGAATGAATCAATGAATTACTGTACTTGTATTTGCAGGTACTTGGCTCTGAAATGAAGTAAATAAACGAATAAATGAATGAACAAATAAACAAACAAACAAATGAATGAATGAATGAATGAATGAATGAATGAATGAATGAATGAATGAATGAATGAATGAATGAATGACGTAGCTTTTAAATTTGGCTCTGAAGTGAATAAACAGACAAACAAACAAACTTGTATTTGCAGGTATTTGGCTTTGAACTGAACAAACAAACAAACAAATAATTACATACATGAATACATACATACATAAACAAACAAACTTGTATTTGGCACTGAATTGAAACAAATGAAGGAACAAACGAACGGATGAAAAAAAAAACAAACAAACAAATGAAGGAAAAATGAATAAATTTGTATTTGCAGGTATTTGGTCCTGAACTAAAGTAAATAAATACACAAATACATGTGCTTATAAAACTTTCAAGAAATTGGTATGGTAACATTACTTCTATTGTGTTACTTCTGACTATACTTCACATTATAGAAGTAAACACTTTTGTTAAAGGAATCATTTATAGGTAAAGCTCATCAGGCCTCTCTCTTTCTCTGGAACAACAGCAAAACAAACTGTGATTAGTAATTTACGTCATTCAGACTGTGCATTCCTGTCTGGAACAGGCTGGTTGTTACGCAGAATAAGCTGTAAAGTGGATCAGACTTTATGCTGACCAAAAGACTGGCTCTGTGAGACTAGCCTATATGCATCAGCATCCGGTTAAAGCTGAAGCGGTCTGCTAGCACAGTCAAAATCCCTAATCCTGACCAAGATTTAGAGGGAACAAGACAAAAAAGACTGAGAAACTGCCAAAAAACATCTACAGTCCGTGCTGTACATGGACAATTGGACAGCAATCCTTGTCAGACTGTCAGTTCCAATGTAATTCCTGTAAAAACAGAGAAAAGAATATAGCAGCTGAAAAGGGCAAAGCATTCAACTCTCTGAGAAATGCTTGCTGTATTGTTGTTGTTGTTGTTTTTGAAATGTAGTGTCTGGCCACGTGCTTCAAAAGACATGATGGATGTTGTAATTAATGCCATTGTTAAACACAACACTGTTTCAGGTGAAAACACTCGTTATAAAGCACTAGACAAAATAACTCAAGAGTCAGTCATTGCAAACAATGCTTTTCATATGTAGTGTGCTGAGCTGTCAAACCACTGTCTGTTTTTTTTTTTTTTTTTACTTGATCTGACCCTTAAAAAAAGTTATTGGTTGTTCAATGTTTCTGTACAAAAAAGACAATAATACTAATAAAATACTACTACTACTACTACTACTACTGCTCATAGTGAAGCGTTAGTTTACCCAAACCTGAAAATTCTGTCATTAATTACTCACCTCATGTCGTTCCAAACCCGTAAGACCTTCATTCATCTTCAGAACCTGCGTACACAGCAACGCAACTGACAGGTTCAAGGCCAAGGGAGGTAGTAAGGACGTTGTTAAAATAGTCTGTGTGACATCAGCAGTTCAACCGTAATTTTATGAAGCTACGAAAATACTTTTTGTGTGCAAAGAAAACTAAAATAATACCTTTGTTGCTGCCTATGCAGGATCAGAAAGCTCTCGAATTTCATCAAGAATATTTCAATTTGTGTTCCAAAGATGAGCAAAGGTCTTACAGGTTTGGAACAACACGAGGGTAAGTAATTAATGACAGAATTTACAGTTTTGGGTGGACTAACCCAACTGGTGGGCTCATGAATATTAATTACATTGTCTGCATTCAATTGATAGGATAGGAAATAGGATTGCCGCTTGCATGAGCGCTTGGTCTTAAAGGCTTCGTTTTACACGAAAGGTTAAAATAATGAGTAGTATCAAACAAATTCCATCAATTTGTCAGGAAACCACAGACTGCAACTTTCAGATGCCATTTTTATTTTTTCCTCAGCTGTCATGGAATGGAACGCACAATACTGTGGGATATCAAAGGCTATAAAAGATACATCTACGTCTTCAGTGATGGATTACAGGAGAAGTTCATTTCCAGAACCAAAATGTACAGATAATTTACTCACCCCCTTGTCATCCAAAATGTTCATGTCTTTATTCTTAGAATATATATATATATATATATATATATATATAAAATTTTTTTTTTTTTTTTTTTTTTTTTTTTTTGAGGAAAACATTTCAGGATTTCTCTCTATATAGTGGAATTCTATCATCCTACATCGCTGTTTTACCTTATATAAAGGGCGTTTGATCTTCTTTGCACGTTCACTTTGTAAACACTGGGTCGGCACTTCTGCAGTGATGTTGGATGATTTTGAAGTCTGAGAAGAAAATGAGAGTTTTTCGAGCTACCCTAACTGAACCAGAATACACAGAGTACACGCAGAGCTAGACAAGACAGGTATTTGAGGTTTAAACTGTCATTTTTTTTTTTTTTTTTTTTTTTAGAAACGAACCGATCGTTTCGTTAGATAAGACCCTTCTTCCTTGGCTGGAATTGTTTTGCATTTAAACTGCATTTTGGAAGTTCAAACTCAGGGGCACCATAGATATCCATTATATGGAGAGAAATCCTGAAATGTTTTCCTTAAAAAAACATTTCTTTATGACTGAAGAAAGAAAGACATGAACATCTTGAATGACAAGGGGGTGAGTACATTATCTGTAAATTTTTGTTCTGGAAGTGGACTTCTCCTTTAAGTACATTCCCAAAGCAAAATATTATACTTTTTACTCGGCTACATTTCTTGAAATGACTCAAAGTGAGTCTTTATGTCTGACTTACTAAAGTTACTAATGCCTAATTTTAGTATTGATTATTGTACTGAAAATCATATTTAGGCTATGACTGTCTGATAATTGTGAACTAAATTTGCTGTAAAACAGCGAGCTGAGTTTATTCAAAAATTAAAAGCACCCCATGATTTACTCACTCTCACGCCATCCTAGGTGTATATGACTTTCTTCTTTCAGACAAATACAATCTGAGTTATATTAAATAATGTCCTGGCTCTTCCAAGCTTTATAATGGCAGTGAATGGTTGTTAAGATTTTGCCCAAAGTCCAAAAAAGTGCATCCATCCATCATAAAAAGTACTCCACATGAGTTAATAAAGGCCTTCTCAAGCAAATCGATGCATTTTTGTAAGTAAAATATCCATATGTAAAATGTATAAAAAGAGAGTGGCGTCCCAGCGGATGACGAAGGATGTAGGCATAGCGTTCATTTAAAGGGGTCATCGGATGCCCATTTTCCACAAGTTGATATGATTCTTTAGGGTCTTAATGAAAAAATTCTCAATGGTAGTGTAAAACAGCACCCTTTCTTCCTTGCCAAAATCAGCTCTGCAAAAATCATCCTGTTCTGGTCGAGGTTGCTTTAAATGTTAATGAGCTCTTCTCGCCCCACCCCTCTCTTCTCTCTGTGGTTTTAGCCACGTTTAGCCACTAAACTTGCTAACTAGCACATTATTAGGAAAGGCGATCACAAAGATTCCTAAAAAACCCTTAGATTCACTTTTGCTGTAAGTGAAGCTGGATCACGAATGATTTGCGCGAACATAGACGGATATATGTAGATCAGGAGGCGCATTCCCCTCACAAACAAACGTAATCCACTGCATCTTCAGTGGCTCGGATGTCGGGAGTAAATGACGACCACTATGTTCACTATTACATCCAGCAACACAACACCTCAACTGCTCAATCTGAGATATTCTCGTCTAACTTACATCCCTGCTCCGGCATCGAAACAATGGAGGTCGGACTGTTACAGCTGATTTAAGGCGGGTCTGAGGTAAGACGCTCATGTCAATCAACTATCATGAGCGCGGCCTCTGTCGGTGTGATGCTCGATTCAAAAAAAAAAAAGGGGATATTATTTTTACATTTGAATTTGAAAACCACTGCATGGATTTTTATCATTATAGGGTAGATGTGTACATACACTGCCAACACACATTAATGTTCAAACAACATGTAAAAGTGAACTTTGCATCCGATGACCACTTTAACTCAGACTGTATTTGTCTGAAAGAAGAAGTCATATACACTTGGATGGCTTGAGGGTGAGTAAATCATGGATTAATTTTCATTTTTGGTTGAACTATTCCTTTAAGTTCAGTGTATGAAATGCTTGAATGTGAACGTCCACATGTCTCACCTTTTGTGCGTGTTTGGCTACTTTAGGTAAAATCCACAAATAATGTCAAAATAATGCAAATTGCCATGCACCTTTCTTGCTTCTGTAGCAGTTTCAAATAACATAAAACTAGAATGTCTGTATAGCGTTCTTTTTAACACATTTTTAACACATTTTGCCCCAGGTGACTGAATATTATATGTTGTCGTCGTATTTACAAACGTTTTGTTTTTCAAGAGAGAAAGCACTCTCACTTGCTAGAGTTTGTGATGTGTCACTGTAATGTAAACACAACAGTCCAACTCACTGTATTCTTGCTTTATTTACATTTATTATGGCTCTTTCCATGCCCTCATAAACACAAGTGCCCTTATAAGCGATCAGTCAGAGCGTTCTAGTATGTAGGTGTTCTAAAGCGGTCACAGGCCACAACACGCATATCTGAGCTAAACTTAATAGCTTCTAACTTGATAGTTGCATATGCTAGTGATGAATAAGGTTGAAAAGTATGCTAAAGTAAACTTCTTTTTCACAGTCTGATTTACATAGTATAAATTATTATATGCCACTCTGGGATACTTGATTCTGGCTGGTCAACTGCAGCAGCTGACATTTTTAGAGTGTAAATTTCAAGAAGGCCTCTGAAGATTCCCAGCATCTTTGGCCTAAGTCTCATTTTACATGACACTTCTGAAAGATGAAACCAGCTGATGTTGGAGGGAAAGACATTCAGAAGATTTGATAGCCAGAGCGTCCCACAAACATGAATGAACTCTGAGGGCAAAAGGGTTGTGCTTTTGTTACTAGAGGGATATGAGATATTAAAGGTCACCACATTGTGACCTTCAAGACAGAAGAAAAAAAAAAAAAAGACCTCTTCTACACACACATTGCTGCCTGGTATCAGAGGAGTAGACTGAGAGAGTGTTTAAAAATTAAACCCACTCCATTTTAAATGGCTTGTCAGCTAGTATTCATCATGAAACATGTGTTCTACATGTTACTTGGATACTGAGCTTTACACCTCATTTAAAAGCATTTGCCTTCAATGTACAGTGCAGTTATTAAAGATGCAGTGCACTCAGAAATTAAAATTTAGGTTACCAATTACTTTTATGTCAATCAAAACCATATATCTATAGTTTATTGTTATTATTATTATTATTATTATTATTATTATTATTATTATTATTATTTCATTGACCAAACTCTTTAACATAAAAAAGGAGACAAAAAAGACCCAGGATGAAGCTCCATTTAAATAATATAAATATACAGTAAATGCTGATATGAATGAATATTATAAATTAATAATAATAATACTATGTAAGCTCATTTCCACCACTGAATACAAATAAGAAAAGATAATTGTAATTTTTTTTTTTTAAATCTCACAAAAATACTTTTTTCTCGCAATTACAAGTTTGCATCTCACAATTCTGACTTTTTTTTTTTTTTTTTTCTTAGAATTGCATGTTTATATCTTGGAATTCTGACTTTATAACTCATATGTATGAACTCAGAATTGCGAGAAAACCTGTCAGAATTGCGAGAGATAAACTCAAAATTGCGAGAAAAAAGTCTAAACTGCAAGACACAAACTCGGAATTGTGAGAAAAACAGTCAAAATTGCGAGATGTAAACTCGGAATTGCAAGAAAAAAGTCAGAATTGCAAGATACAAACTTGGAATTCCGTGAAAAAAGTCAGAATTGCAAGATACAAACTTGGAATTGTGAGAAAAAAGTCAGAATTGCAAGATATAAACTTGGAATTCCGTGAAAAAAGTTAGAATTGCGAAATACAAACTCGGAATTGCGAGAAAAAAGTCAGAATTGCAAGATATAAACTCGGATTTGTGAGAAAAGCAGTCAGATTTGCGAGATACAAACTCGAAATTGCAAGAAAAAAGTCAGAATTGTAAGAGATAAACTCAGAATTGCGAGAAAAACGTCAGAATTGCAAGATACAAACTTGGAATTATTAGAAAAACAGAATTGCAAGATATAAACTCGGAATTGGAAGAAAAAAAGTCAGTATTGCAAGATATAAACTTGGAATTATTAGAAAAACATAATTGCAAGATATAAACTCGGAATTGGAAGAAAAAAGTCAGAATTGCGGAAAAAAAAAGTCAGAATTGCAAGATATAAATTTGGAATTCCGTGAAAAAAGTCAGAATTGCAAAATACAAACTCGGAATTGCGAGAAAAAAGTCAGAATTGCAAGATATAAACTCGGAATTGTGAGAAAAGCAGTCAGATTTGCGAGATACAAACTCGAAATTGCAAGAAAAAAGTCAGAATTGTGAGATACAAACTCAGAATCGCGAGAAAAACGTCAGAATTGCAAGATACAAACTTGGAATTATTAGAAAAACAGAATTGCAAGATATAAACTCGGAATTGGAAGAAAAAAGTCAGAATTGCGAAAAAAAAAAAGTCAGAATTGCAAGATATAAACTTGGAATTCCGTAAAAAAAAATACAATTGCGAGATACAAACCCGGAATTGCAAGAAAAAAGTCACGATTGCAAGATATAAAATGGAATTCCGTGAAAAGCAGTCGGATTTGGGAGATACAAACTCGAAATTGCAAGAAAAAAGTCAGATTTGTGAGATACAAACTCAGAATCGCGAGAAAAACGTCAGAATTGCAAGATACAAACTTGGAATTATTAGAAAAACAGAATTGCAAGATATAAACTCGGAATTGGAAGAAAAAAAGTCAGTATTGCAAGATATAAACTTGGAATTATTAGAAAAACATAATTGCAAGATATAAACTCGGAATTGGAAGAAAAAAGTCAGAATTGCAGAAAAAAAAAGTCAGAATTGCAAGATATAAATTTGGAATTCCGTGAAAAAAGTCAGAATTGCGAAATACAAACTCGGAATTGCGAGAAAAAAGTCAGAATTGCAAGATATAAACTCGGAATTGTGAGAAAAGCAGTCAGATTTGCGAGATACAAACTCGAAATTGCAAGAAAAAAGTCAGAATTGTGAGATACAAACTCAGAATCGCGAGAAAAACGTCAGAATTGCAAGATACAAACTTGGAATTATTAGAAAAACAGAATTGCAAGATATAAACTCGGAATTGGAAGAAAAAAGTCAGAATTGCGAAAAAAAAAAGTCAGAATTGCAAGATATAAACTTGGAATTCCGTAAAAAAAAATACAATTGCGAGATACAAACCCGGAATTGCAAGAAAAAAGTCACGATTGCAAGATATAAAATGGAATTCCGTGAAAAGCAGTCGGATTTGGGAGATACAAACTCGAAATTGCAAGAAAAAAGTCAGATTTGTGAGATACAAACTCAGAATCGCGAGAAAAACGTCAGAATTGCAAGATACAAACTTGGAATTATTAGAAAAACAGAATTGCAAGATATTAACTCGGAATTGGAAGAAAAAAGTCAGAATTGCGAAAAAAAACGTCAGAACTGCAAGATATAAACTTGGAATTCCGTAAAAAAAAAAATACAATTGCGAGATACAAACTCGGAATTGCAAGAAAAAAGTCACAATTGCAAGATATAAAATGGAATTCCGTGAAAAACGTCAGAATTGCAAAATACAAGCTTGGAATTATGAGAAAAACAGAACCGCAAGATATAAACGGAATTGGAAGAAAAAAAGTCTAAATTGTGAGATATAAATGAATTTGTGAGAAAAAAAGTCAGAATTGCGAGATACAAACTTGTAATAAAATACTTGGAGTTTATATCACACAATTATGAATTATGCAATCATGAAATAATGACTCCCTGAACTCCACAATCAACAAAAAGTATTATGAATTAAACATTCATCTTGAAGGAAAAAAAAAAAAAAAAAAAAAAGAAAGAAAGATATTTTAGGAGTGACTGAACTGAATTTTTGAAAATATGCTTATACATACATATATATATATATAAGAACATGGAACGTTTGGGGATTGGGTATTAAAAGTTCAAGAAAATATGTATTTCCTTTTTACTTGATGGTTATACCACTAGACATTTTTAGTGTCATAAAGCTGAAACTGACTCTAAAAAGTCAAGTGGTGTAACCAAGTAATATGTACATGAAACCAACATGAATACAAAGAATAAGATTTCTAATAACATGGCGCAGAGCAATTTTTTTAAGCTTTCCCCCTCTCTTTACCATGGAAATGCTGATATCTCATTGACCAAATGAACGTAACAATGTGTTGCTCAAGCAGTGCTCGATGGGAAAAACCAAAACGCCATATTCAAGTTGTTATGCCGACTGGGTGTGAATACAGCTTGAATTATAAATTTAGCCCCTCAGCAACCTGTCACAGAAATAATCACACTTTTTCATTTAGGGGTGAGGAAAGATTGAGGCAGACAGAGAGGGGAGTAAAATATCTCCCTGTGGAGACGTGGATCTACTATAAACCAGCCTAACCTCATTCCCAGCTTTACTGTTCTCCCCATGAACAGAAGGATACAGGGAGTTAGAGAAACCCTAGACATAAAACACATCATCCACATATCTGTTCCTGAGGCTTTGCCGCACGGGATCTTGTTGCTAATTTATTTCATTATTTCAACAACGCCGTGATTGAAAGAAAGAAGGGAGAATGTGACCCGAGGCACATTGCAAAACCAATCTCAGCTTCAGGCTAGCGCTGCATGAGAAAAACGGACCGCTTTTTAGTTTCAATAAAGCCATTTGATTTGATTTAAACAGTTATTATTGACTCGAGGAAAAGGAGCAATAAATGTAAGATTAGGACATGCTGATTGTTGTAATTGTTAGATTTGCTGAAATGACATGTTTAATTGTGTTGCACTGCAATTAGCCTAATAGTTCAGCTGGGTGGGATTTAGATGCCATTGTTCTTTTATTCAAATTGTTTTTTGACAAGTTCATAAAATAGAAAAATTTTGATTAGGATTAAAAAGTGCACTGACTTTAATGGCACTGTCTGCGCGGCGCAGGTTTGATCTTTTTTGACGATATTTATTGTACATGTAACTATCAGCCACATACAGTCATAAGTAGTTGTCTTTAGTTGTGTATTTGTTAATGCATCAACAAATATTGTCAACTGTGCATGAAAACCAAGTAAGCATAGTGATGGGTGATATAATATATACTTCATATGACAGTATGTACATTGTTGATTATGATCTAAATCATAAATTCTTAAAAAAATAAAAATAAAAATAAAATAAAAAATGAATAAACTAAATCTTAAAAAGAAAAAAAAAAAACTTTTATTTCGAAGTCATTGTAATATGCTGATTTGCTGCTCAAGAAACTTCATTATAATTAATAATAATATTATTAATAATAATAATATCAAAGGCTATTGTGCTGCCATTTATTTATTTATTTATTTATTTATTTATTTATTTATTTATTTATTTATTTATTTATTTATGTGGAAAACAAATTATTATTTAATGAATAAAAAGCTGTTATTTTAATCAACATTAAAATTAATATATTTATTGCGTAAACACTGGCCTAAATAGAAAGTATTGGTACCAATGCAAAAGACTTTGTCATTTTTGAACAATTTAATACATCCTTGCTAAATAATTAATTAATTATTATAGTTTAATTAATTATTATAGTTAGTTTTTATTTAAATAAATAAATAAATAAATAAATAAAACTTACTGACCCCAAACTTTGGAATTTCCAAATAAAATAAAATCAAATAATCCCTAAATCATTTTGATTTAGGATTATGGGTCTGATGTAAATGTCAGAATTACACATGTAAAGGTTTTTTTTTTTTTTTTTTTTTTTTAACAGCAATGTAATTTGAAATTAAATTTAAAATGAAAATGAACTGAAAATCATCAAAATTACGAATATAATCAGCCACTGTATTGTACATCAAAAAATATATTGATTAATCATGATTAATCGCAACCAAAAATAAACGTTTGTTTACATAATATATGTGTGTATCTGTAGGTGTGTATATTTATATAAGTATACACAATATGCACACACATATATATATATATATATAACTTATTTTGGATGCGATTAATCACAATTAATCCATCGGACAGCACAAAAAAAAAAAAAGGCTTCATGGGGCAGCATTTTAACTGGTTTTAAAATATGTAAAAAAAATATGATTCAGTATGACTTAATACATTTTCTATATTAGGCTACACTTTAAAAAAAAAAAAAAAAATTACCCAATAAACCAGTTTCTACTGGTTTACTGTTTAATTCAGTATACTCCTCACCCTAGCAAGTACCACCCGCTTCCAGTATTCAAAAGAGGCCATCCAATTCACGTGGTCGAACTCGTCTCCTCCTGAATCTTTCAACTCACATTGAATCTTTGACTATTGAGAACAAATAGGAAGATTATAGCCGCTCTCCACAGCGTGCTTTTGAACTAAAATCTACAAAGAGACATGACATCAATACTATGCCAATATCTGGCTCAGCATTAGGGATGAAGGTGGGAGCGCAAAGCGATTTAACTCAGCCAAGGCTTATTCCCCACAGACGAAAATGACTTCGGCACCAACTTACTTTTAACTTAATGGATTTTGCCTTTGCTTTCACTAAGACATCTTCATGTTTCCTGTGCTGTGTTAAAACCCTTTACTCTAACCTAATACTCTTCTCATAGCCAGAGCACCCAAGACACCACTTAGCCATGCCATCCTTAACAACCCCCTACAGTTTCAGCCTGTGGATACAAGAAACCTTCCCTAAACCTTCACTAACCCAAATACCTACTTATTGTATCAGCCCAGCTCTGATAGCTTATGAATGGTTGTTAGCTGATAGCTCAGTTTCAGGTTGTTACTGAACCTCTTATAGCCCAGGCCATCTTTGTGGAGAGCAACAATTGTAATTCTCAAATCTTCAGAGAGTTCTTTGCCATGAGGTGCCTTGTTGAACATCCAGTGGTCAGTATCAGAGAATTGTACTCAAAGCACCAAATTTACCTGCTCTAATACAAGACACACAACTTTGTATGGTCCTGTCAAACAGACAGAAACATGAACATGATGAATAGGACATATGGCTTTGCATGCTTAAATGACATAGTGCTGTTATCACTTGGGGTGTACTCACTTTTTTTGCCAGCTATTTTGACAATAATGGCTGTATGTTGAGTTATTTTTAGGGGACAGTAAATATACACTGCTTTACAAGCTGCAAATTGACTACTCTAGAATGTATCTAAGTTTCATTTCTATAGTATTGTCCCTTGAGAAGATATACTAAAGTGATTGCTGAAATGTGAGGGGTGTACTCACTTTCGTGAGTATATATAGAACTTATATAGAACTCCCCTTTACATTTATATATTCACACTTAATTATATTCTTTTACTTCTATATATTCACTCTATATATTCAGACTTAAGGTGTGTGCACCAAAAGTTTATTGACAGGATGTTTTTCCTGTCACTTGTGTGAAAACATTGTGAATTAATGGTGTGTTCACACCAAACGCAAAGTGAATATGTGCATTGCGTCACTTGTTCTAGATTACTTGCGTGATGTTTGTCACGTCACTCGCGTGATCAACCATGGTGGGGATAACTATGATCGCTGCTTTGTACCTGTTGTGAAAATCCCAAATATGCTGGAAAGCCAAATGCCAACGTGTCTTCACAGCACCATACAGAGGCGGATGAGTATTAATCCTGCACTGATGTGTGTGTTACATTTTACTGCTGTTTACTGACATTCTTTTTTGATAGCAGCTGTATGCTATCCCATGCTAATAAAATACTACCACTACAACTGTTTTAAATAGTTTTTTTTTATGCTCCAGATCCCTATATCATAAATTTCGGGAAACAATAATGCTCTCTTCCTTTTTCTGATATAACCGGACGTGTCAATAAGGTCTTCACTGAATGGCTTGTGCGAGCACCTCGTGAGTTTTCCGCTCAAGATGAAATTTTTCAACTTTTCAACAGACGTGATTGAGGCAAATATTGCACGTTCGTGGCAAACGTGCCACGCATTTCACTTAATTTTCGTCACCTGGTGCCATGATGGTGTGTTCACACAGAACGTGAAGCAAATATGCGCATCGCATCACTCGCTCTAGATTACTCGCGGGATGTTTTTCGTATCACTTGCACGAATAACAAGACGTGATCAACCATGGTGGAAATAACTACAATCACTGCTTTGTGCCTGTTGTGAAATTCCCAAATACTATGGAAAAGCCAAACGCTGATGTGTCTGGGTTCACAGCACCATCCAGAGGTGGAGTATTAATACTGCATTAATATGTGTGTTACATTTTACTACTGCATATACACTGCCATACACTGGCTTGCGCGTGAACATGCAGATTTTCCGTTTGAGTTTAAATTTAGGCGAATGTTGCGCATTTGCGGCAAATGTGTTACACATTTTGTGTCATTCGTGTCGCCCAGCGTGAATTAGCCTCTATTCATATAGCATTATTCATTATAATTTGATTATTATGCAAGTAGTTTATACAAAGCCGATGCAAAGACGCGAATAGTGGCGAATTTGTGCGGGGTGACACGAATGGTGCGAAATGTGCAATGTGTTTGCCGCATGATATTCGCTCTAATCGTGTGTTCCGCGCAAGTTGAAATATTATTATATGAATGATGGTGCTGTAAAACCAGACATGTTGGCATTTGGCTTCCCTGCCATACTTGGTACATCCACAACAGGTACAAAGCAGCAATCGTAGTTATCCCCACCATGGTTGATTGCGCTATGTTGACTCAAAAAACATCCCGCGAGTGACGCGATGTGCAGAACACACCATATAAGTGTCTTCACGTATATTGTCGTCATCATCATCAACAACAACAACAACAACAACAACATTTCTTCCTGCCATTTTTTCCATCATCAACCATGTTGGAGACTTCTGTAACTATTTCTGCTCTGTACCTCTTGTGGAAGTCCCAAATACACTGGAAAGCCAGATGCCAATGTGTCGGTGATTGGCTTGCGCAACAACGCGTCATGCAAATTTCCTGGGCAAGTTTTTCAACTTGCGCCGAAGACGCATTTGTGAACATCACGTGTTTGTGGCAATCACTTTGACTTTGTCATTGACTTTGTCCACTGACTTTATAATTGACTAAATAATTACATTCACTTTTGGTGTACCCACACCATTACGACTCTGATTTACAGTTATATATTCAGATATATACACAACAGTTCTTTCTGGTCCTCGAATCTGAGTGGCTGATAAGACTGAGATATTGGAGTGATATCAGAACTCCAACAGCCATTTCACAGTTTGTAATCGTACCACTCCGCTTGTGGAACTTCTTACAGCGAGTGTCATGACGGATGCCCAAATCCAGTATCATTTTAGAAATATTACTGTTTTTGCATCACGGTTTTCAGCCGAGAATGTACTTGTTTATAGTTCAAAATTGCAGTTTGTTAATAAAGACAACGTCTATTTGAAAATTTGCTTCAACGTTTTCAGACGTGTGAGCTCCAGATCATCAGCGGCCGTTCATCACTCATGAATCCGCCTCACCTCAGCCAGATTTTCTGGAATTTACTGCTGGCTCTGATGTCTCTGTAGTGGTTAAACATGAGCTGTAATTCGTTTTGTTTAGGAGAGTTTTTACGAGTGAGTCAGCAGTAAAAACTCTTGCATTGAAAAGTTTTAAAGGCTGTAAGCGAAAGTTATTTTTAGTTTCAACAACAGCTTGATGCAGCGAACAGATGAAAGGATATTAATGTTACGACAAAGATAATGCTTTCCAGCAGACAATCAAACTAATGTTTATTGTGGAGAGACCGATCTGAAGAATTAATGCTGCATCAGATGCAGGTATGTTAATCACAGTCGCTCAGTCCATCTCTCTCTCTTATAATACTCTACATAATACAGTGAGCTTTACTGCAGTAATACAATGAGCTTCGTTACTAGTTCTAAAGTGATGTTTTGGAATTACTAACAGAGGCTTGGGCTCAGCTGTTCAGCAGTCAAACTCTGATTTGAATCCATGGCGGAGGGAAGTAGTTTGCACAAAAGAAGGCTTTTAAAGACACTCAGTTGTTATTTTGTTTATGTGTTTATACACTCATGCCGTTGAACTGTTGTATAAACGCAAAATCACACTCGTAGATGTGAGATATGGCTGTATATCGGCACAATGTGATTACCTATGGGTGAATCACAGCCGTGCAGATATACAGCCATAACTTGTGTGTACTAGTGTGACATTGCTTATATACCGAATACCAAATTACTTACATTCATTTACATGAGGTAAACTGTTTTTCCAAACAACAGTCCTGAATACTGTACCTACAGGCTTTTGGGGAATAAGGCAGTTGTGGCAAAAATGTTCTAATCTCCCCTGAATGACACCAAACTCCAGTGGGAATAAAGTTTACACCACATATCTCATCACCCTGCAATTGCTTTTTCTCTGTTTGCCCTTTATAACAGTTCCTGCAGTCTTCAGGCGCTATTTTTAGTCTGGTGCAGTCAGTTTTGTGCTGTATACTGCCTGCTTTAAGCTCTGACTTGCCTAGAACTGTGAAGATGTGTCACTGATTCTGTTGGATCCCATACAGGCTGCACAGGTTAGAATACAGCACAGTATGGAGGAATTTAAATGCAGATATATATGAATCAGTGCTAGGATTTCAAGCCAAAATTACATACATAGACTATTTATTTTATTATTTATTTATATATTATACATTATTACAAAACATAAACCTTGATTTTTTTTTTTTTTTTTTTTTTCCTCCAGTTTGTACTTTGATGCTTATATAGCAATCAATAGCTAAACATCAAATAGGTTGGTTTTGAAACCATTTTACTTTGCAATCCATTCCAATCTACCACTTTTCCAGTTAAAGGTGAAGTTTTAATTGAGTTTATCATCAGAAATGACAGACCTGACTGGGGAAGAGATGTATTTAGGGATGCTGTTTTCGGAGCCTGTGATTTACCTGTCGCATCTTATGAAACATTCAGCAAAATGTTTGAAGTAGGAGTAAACAGATGCCTCAGGATGTTTATTCTGCTGAAGAGCATTAAAAATATATCTACATATCACACCTAAACTTCGCTATAATTTCAATATCATATTCACCAGACACGTTTACCTAGTTGGAGGTTAATTAACTGAACCTGCCCTCGAAACCGCATGAGATAAACGCTCCACCATATGCTTAGAATATGTGTATTATTTATTTATTTAATAAATAAATAGAATTCTATCCATTTAAATAAATTAACTTAATTCAGTTTGAAGATTTGTTTAACTTGTGGGCTGTTCTTACTTCTTTTCCCTTCAAAATAATTTGAAAACTGTCTCAGGATAGGATGAAGGCAATGATTCAACTTGGCCAAAAGACATTTAATCAACTGATGTGTGCCACAGCTGACCACTTATTTGTTTAACTGCCAGTTAATGCGTCTTAAGTGCTGGTCCACGGGGGCTTTTTACCTGGGCTTATGGAGGGGTAGAATAAAACGAAAAGCACATCATGCTTTTTTGGATTGCACTTGAGCACCTAAGATTTCAACATCTAGATTCTTCTTCCCCTGCGACCTCTAACATCTGTCTCTGAAAACTGCCTGAGCTGTTCATCCAACCACATTAACACTCACTTACTTTGCTCTAGTTCACACACACAAACACATAACAGACAGTCCATTATGGAGAAGTTCTGTGAAGTTCTCATTATCCTGTTGGATTTAGAAAGTAGGGTTTTAAAAGTTATTTTTGCAACTTTTCAAACGTTATGTTTACATATGGGTGCCAGTTTAGCTCCCATATTAAACATATTTTGACCAAAAGGGTGTGAAATGATAAGAAGGCTAGTTTCCCTAAAGCTAGTTTTGCCTTCCAAATACATAGATACTGTAGCAATGAACCAGGAACATTCTGGGTTCAACACAACTTAAGTTCAGTCGACAACATCTGAAGCGGATGTCAGTTATTACAACATTTTAACTCACCCCTCAGTTTATAAAAACAAACCACAACTTCACAACGTGTTTACGGTAACGTACGGCCTACAGGGCAATCGTATCAAAGGATTTAAAAGCAGAACTATTTGACATGAAATATTCAGTGCTCAAATATTTTATTTTATCTTTAAGGCTGTAGATATTTTTTCCCAAAAAGTGTTTTTTTTTTTTTTTTTTTTTTTGGATTCATTCTAAGTGAATGGGTTTCTGTGGTTAGATGTACACAGAAGATCACATCCCTTTGGTGGAATGTATTGTGAACATTTTTTTTTTAGGCTTACTGAGTCTGCTGAATTAACAGTCACAGCATGCGTTGAAAGCTTAGATATAACTATACATCAACAGGGTTAATAAGCTTAACCTTGTTTGTGTTCAAATGGTGTGGCTATTATTGTGTTGATTTTTGGCTTTCCAATTAAAATCTAAAAAAAAAAAAAAAAGCTAAAGAGAATATGTAAGATTTATTGTCACTTTTATACCTTATTTATCGTTTGTTGCTTCCAGTCAGTAAAACAAAATACATTATTAAAGATGCACTTTCTGAAAACAAGTTTTAATATCTTCAAGGATTTTTGATTTTTTTTTATTGGAAATAATATTAAAATACCTATTAAATATATGACTGTTTGCAGTGTGTCTTCACGTACACAAAACTGAGTACTTTTAATCATAATCGACAGTATTAAACAACCCATAACATTCCAACCTCAGCATCTACAGCTGAAGTCAAAAGTTTACATACACCTTGCAGAATCTGCAAAATGTTAATTATATTACCAAAATGAGAGGGATCATACAAAATGCATATTATTTTTTATTTAGTACTGACCTGAATAATATAAAAATATGTTTACATATAGTCCACAAGAGAAAATAATAGTTGAATTTATAAAAAATGACCCCGTTCAAAAGTTTACATACACTTTACTCTTAATACTGTGATGTTACCTGAATGATCCACTGCTGTTTTTGTTTGTTTGTTTGTTTGTCTGTTTGTTTAGTGATAGTTGTATCACCAGTAAAGTATGGAGTGCCACAAGGATCTGTCCTAGGTCCTCCACTATTTTCAATATACACGCTGTCCCTTGGTAATATTATTAGAAAACACGGGATTAGTTTCCATTGTTATGCTGATGATACTCAACTATATATCTCAACACGACCAGATGAAACTTCTAAATTATCGAAGTTAACAGAGCGTGTTAAAAATGTAAAAGATTGGATGACCAATAATTTTCTCCTATTCAATTCAGATAAGACAGAGATATTACTTATTGGACCAAAAAAGAGTACACAGAATCTCTTGGCTTACAATCTACAACTAGACAGATGTACAGTTACTTCCACTACAGTCAAAAGTCTGGGTGTTATATTAGACAGCAACTTGTCTTTTAAAATCATGTTTCTCATGTTACAAAAACAGCATTCTTCCACCTTAGAAACACTGCCAAGCTACGAAACGTGTTACCTGTTTCTGACGCAGAAAAGCTAGTTAATGCATTCATGACCTCTAGACTAGACTATTGTAATGCACTACTAGGTGGTTGTTCTGCATCTTCAATAAACAAGCTACAGATAGGATAGCAAAGTCCACTAAAGGAGGTAGAGCCTTTTTGCATTTGGCTCCCAAACTCTGGAACTGCCTTCCGGATAACGTTCGGGGTTCAGACACACTCTCTCTGTTTAAATCTAGATTAAATACACATTTTTTTTAGCCAAGCATTCAAATAATGCATCTCATGAACTTTTCCTGCAGTTATATTTGATCAAATCCACATTATTAATCTTTTAGCTCTGGCTGAATAAATGTTTCTTTGCTTGCCTTGAACAGCAGCTACGCTAATTATGTTCCTATCTGTTCTCTGTTTCTGCCATGGTATTGACATCCCATGGTAACTAGGAGTTCACAAGTTTCAGTCTGGATCCAGAACACTTAAGAAGAGATGATGCCAACCCCTCAGAGGACCTCAGAGGATGCCAACCCGGAAACAACATACAGCACTACCAAATTTTTCGGCTAATTAATGGCATTCTTTGTCTGTTTGATTACGTCATTAATTGATCTTTACCATACATCTCCTTATGTACATCAACTTGACAGTCACCACTGTAAGCTACTACTAAATATACTGTAAAAACTTTAATTTGGTGTAAAGTTGCTTTGCAACGATATGTATTGTGAAAAGCGCTATACAAATAAATTTGAATTGAATTTGAATTGAATTGTTCTACACAAAAATGCTGAAAAACCAACGAATTTGTGGGACCTGAAGGATATTTCTGAAGAACAGCAGGCAGATTAACTGTTCAGGACAAACAAGGGATCATGAACAACTATCACTAAACAAAACAAAAAACACAGCTGTTGATCGTTCAGGTAAGAACACAGTATTAAGAATCAAGTGTATGTAAACTTTTGAACAGGGTCATTTTTTATAAATTCAACTGTTATTGTCTCTTGTGGACTATATGTAAACATATTTTATTTAAAATATCTTATTCAGGTCTGTACTAAATAAAAAATAACATGCATTTTGTATGATCCCTCTTATTTTGGTAAAATAATTAGGATTTTGCAGATTCTGCAAGGTTCAGCTGTATGTTTAGAAACATAATGTACTACAAGTTTTTTTTTTTTTTTTTTCTAATGGTGCTGATAAATTTCAGAGAAATTGGGATGTTAAGCTTTCAAAATTAATGGATTCTGTAAATGATCGCTTAAGTCTGTGAATGACAGCAACAAAGAGTGTGACACAAGGAACAGAGACATTCAATTAAAAGTGCTGTTTTTGTGATTAAGTGGTTAATAATTTGTAATGTTTGTTTTTGTGCTCCCAGTTGAAGGGCAATTCTATTACGGCAGCTAATTTTCCCGTCTGTTAATGCATCAGAAATTAGCCTTGAGTATTTGCAAAGTTAGTGCACTTCTACATTCCCACTTTTCCTTCATTTATTGTTATGAATTTCAATGTCAGTTTTCTTTGTATGCCTGATACGCATTTTAAAAAGACTCTTAACATGCTGTCAAGAAACCTTCAGTTACTAGAGCCTCTTTTAGAAACGTGTTATGGATAAATAACGGGATGAATAACAACCGTTGTGGGTGCATTAAAGATGCCTCACCAACAAAACTAGCGTTTCCTGCGTATCATCTGATGAGTAACGCTGACCATCTTTCTCCTTTTAAGCAGGTTACAAAACACAAAGAAGAGAAAGCTTATGCAATGGAATTGTGCTTCCTTCCGGTTTTGTATAAACCATGAGCCACCAGATCCTACATATTTTATGATCTTTTGTCCTTGCATGCACACATAAGTAAGTGTCCTAGATTGACTTGCTTCTCCAAATGTGTTTTGTCTTGACCTTTTTCTCTAACAAGTAGTTCACTTAAAAAAAAAAAAAATAAAGTTTGCTAACAATGTAGTCACCCTCATCCCATTCAAGATGTAAATGAGTTTGTATCTTCATCAGAACAGATTTAGAGAAATGCAGCATTGCATCACTTGCTCACCAATGGATCCTCTGCGGTGAATGGGTGCCGTCAGAATGAGAGTCTAAATAGCCGATAACAACATGACTCCAATTCATCAATGTCTGATTTGTTTCTTACAAAACGCAGTGTTTTGCTTCACAAGATGGATTTGTGTGGATTACTTGTAGATGTTTTTATTAGCTGTTTGGACTCTTATTCTGATGGCACCCATTCACCGCAGAGGATCAAATTGTGAGCAGGTGATTTAATGCTAAATTTCTCCAAATCTGTTTTGAGGAAGAAACAAATTCATCTAAATTTTGTATGGCCTGAGGCTAAATAAATGCTCAGCAAATTCATTTTTGGATGAACTATTCTTTTACAATTACTTTAGCACTTAACTAGAGATTGGGATTTGGCTGCACTGATTAGAGGATTCCTGAACACAGAAAACTAGTAGAGATACAGAGAAAGAAACATCTCCCCACATCGAGATATATCAGTTATTCACATCCAGCAAATATTAATGAGGTTTTCATTCTCAGTAGGATTACCCAATCATGAAAAGAGACCTTGGAAACACGGCACCTTTAATAAAGACTCACAAGCTGCTTTTCAAGGACGCTGGAGCCTGCATTACCAATTTTCGTATTTTCATATTCAAGCAAGCACAATAAACATGAGGTGAAAACATGCTCGTTGGTCGATTTTTCAGCTCACTGTGCTGTAAAAAGGTTAACGGGTTCATGATTTGACATTACACCGGAGGAAGACGTGCAGGATGAGATGAATCTGAGGTAAACGCAACCCTGACAGATGTGCGCCAGCGGGTACAAAGCCCCTTCACGTGTTTCTGAGCAACAATACCAGAATTCTCTTTTTTATCCAACAATCTCCATCTGAAGCTACATATCACAACACCAGTGCAGCGGAATGTTCCCGTAGAGAGAAACACTGAACGAATTTTGGAGTTTCCTAACCATACTTTTTTTAGGAATGGCGCTTTTAAGCTCTTAAATTTTAAAAAATACACTATAAAAGTTTCATAAAAGGGGTTCATATGACTGATGCGCTATCTACAGTCGACAAAATATGTTATTAAAAGAATCGTTCACCCAAAAATGAAAATTCTGTCATTAATTACTCACCCTTATGTTGTTGCAAACCCATAAGACCTTTGTTAATCTTCAGAACGCAAATTAAGATATTTCTGATGAAATCCGAGAGCTTTCTGACTCTGCATAGACAGAAAAGAAACTGACACGTTTAAGGGCCAGAAATATAGTTAGGACATTGTTAAAATAGTCTATGCAACATCAGTGGTTCAACCTTAGTTTTATGAATTAAGGGACTATTTTAATGATGTCCTTACTATGTTTCTTCAATGTGGTAATTACTGTACATTGCTGTCTATGCAGGGCAAGAAAGCTCTTGGATTTCATCAGAAATATCTTAATTTGTGTTCTGAAGATGAACGAACGTCTTATGGATTTGGAACGGCATGAGGGTGAGTAATCAATGACAGAATTTTTATTTTTGAGTAAACTGTCCCTTTAATGCTGTAAAGCTGCTTGCTTTAAAACATTCTATTGTATAAAGTGCTATTTAAATAAATGTGATGTGACTTGACCCGGAGTGCCGAAATGCACGTATTTCTAATTTATTTTTACCCCTAAGCGAAGAATGAAAAAGAACTTCACTGTGAGTATATCAGGCATTTGTTCACAGAAAAAAAAAAATGTAATATTCGTGTAATATTCGCCCTAGCTGTCCTTGGCACATTCATGAGAGAAATATTGATTTCCAATTTGTGTACGGATAGAGTCAGATATGTGAACATGAACTGTGTCAGATGCTTTCAGTGCACAGAACTGGTCTGAATGATTAGTTCATGAATCAAACATATTTGGTCTTCGAGTTCAAGTCTGACTCTATGATTTAGTCACAATAATAGACTCACTGGAAGGGAAAATGATCAGTAAACTGACAAGTAAAAAGGTCTTTAAGCCCACAGTGTACTTATACTAAACACTAGCACATTTCCACAGTGTTCTTAAAGTGCGCATTTAACTTTTTTGCACTAATAAGTTTGTTCACAAGGTGGCAACACAACCAGGCATTTCCTACCTGATCTCATGATGAAAACGTACCTGTGGGAACTTTTTCACAAGACACGAAATATGTACCAACAAGTACATAGCACTGCAGTTTCCAACAGAGATGAACACTAGAGGTGGTAAAACAGCAAGCACTTGTAATTGTTTTCACACACAGTTATGATTACAGCTCCATATGTTTCGCTTTCAGGATATTACAAGCTTGCTTGGTAGCTCAGCCGGGACAGAAATGGATTTAGGATGTGGAATCCTTGGGTATGAATCCTGTGAAAAACATGACTCATGATGAAAAAGCTGAAAGATAAAAAATAGAAAAACAAGCTAAACAACATGCTTGCGATTGTGTTTTTATGTCACATTTGCTTTTGTTCATACTATCTTGTAGGTTTAGGAGTAGCGCAGATGGTACGTAATTTTAAAATGTTACAGCGCATTAGCATTATAGCTCCACTAAATGGACATTTCAAGACAGAACTGTAGTGACACGTACAAAACCAGCGTCACATACAGTTAAAGCTTACCATATGTAGATTCATCTGATCCAGGAAAAAGGAAAAAAAAAAAAAAAAAAAACTAATACATGGCGGTACGTATTTCGCATCTTGCGAAAAAGTTCCCACAGGTACGTTTTTGTCATGAGATCAAGCTGGTTGTTTCAGAGATGATAAACAATTTAGTCAAAATGTTAAAAATGTCAAGTGCATATGTTCACGCAAGCTATCAAATATACACTGAAAAACTAAGTGTTCTGCTGTACATATATACTGTTTGTGTCAAAACTGAAGTACACTCTTAAAAATAAAGGTGCTTCATGATGCCATAGAAGAACCTTTTTTGTCTAAATGGTTCTATAAAGAACCTTTAACATCTGACAGACTGTCAACATTACACAGACTGTCGCACCACACCCCAGACTACATCTCCCATCATCCTTTGTGCTGATTACACGTACACACCTGTACCCAATCAGACACTGTATATAAGCCCCGGACTTCCCCTTGCATTTTGCAGAGTATTGGATTGTATTGTGTTTGTTGCGTTTAGCACTCTCCTAGTGTTAGCAGCCTTTACAGAGCTGTTCCCTAGTTTCCTAAGTTTTGTATTCTCGCCTGGTTATCTTGTTATGTCTGCCTTGCTGCCTGCCCTGTGGATCTCTCGCATGTTTCTCGGACTATCCTTTTGCCTAGTCCCCTGGATTACGTTCGCCATTTATCGACCATCACCTGCCCTATGGATTACTCTTGTGTCCTGTCCATATATACCTGATTGCCACTGTTCGACCCTGCCTGTTTGTGACCATGTCTTCGTTTAAAGACAATAAAGCTTTGCATTTGGATCCGTCCGCTTTGCATCTCCCTCGCTCCGTTACAGGTTCTTTGTGGTGAAAGAAGGTTCTTCAGATTATAAAAAGGTAAGAAAAAGATGGTTCTTTAAAGAACATTTGACTAAATGGTTCTTTGTGGAACCATAAATGGTTCTTCTGTGACATCACTGTGAAGAACCTTTTATAGCACCTTTATTTTTAAGAGTGTATGCTGTCAGCTTTATGCACACGTCACCGCTTTACATCACTGTAAAAGTGCTTTTGCATTCTTTTTTGAAGCCTGAAAGCAGCCGCTATGTATTGTAATCACATGGAACAAGCAACAAGTGTATTATTCAAAATTTCTCCTTTTGTGTTCCACAGATGAAAGAAAGTCATATGGTTTTGGGAACAACAGGGTGAGTAAATGTCAGAATTTTCATATTTGGTGAAACAATCTGTTTAAGTCAACAGTAAAAGCATGTTTCTGTCATATTCAAGACTCTATTCTGCATCATTAATCATCGGTGTCATCTCAGATCCTCTAGAGGAGGATTACCGGTTAGCATTTAGCAGTAACTGACCCTGTACGTCCTTGTAAAACAACAGGAAATTACCCACGAGGCGTTAATATACTAAACTGACATGTGCTTTTGTGTATACACAGACAGGAGGCGCCGAAGGTGAAGCAAGGTAGGTAAATCTTTCGCATTTACATGTCAGAAGCAGTCAGTGTAGCATCTTCCAGATCGGCACAGATGTTAATGGCATGTTGTACAGATTCCGATGAGGAACATCAAGGAAAATGAAGCGAATCCCAAGGACACCTCTGCAAGGGTAGACATGATGGACAGAATGGCCTCTGGATGTAATTATGTAACTGTGAAAGGTGTGGGATGACGCTTAGATGAGAATCTCCAATGAGAGAAAGCATGAAAAGCACACATTCACAGTCACTGCCCTCTGGGAAACTTCCTAAATGGGGATTTTGCCATTGTTGTGCCCTTGAAAGAGCAATAAGGGCCTCGCGCATTGCGGGGGGAAAAAAAACCTTTTCAACGAAACACACTGATGGAGCTTGAAAGCAAGTCAATTATGCTTTTAAACAAATCATGCTAATTACCAATTTAGAGAGCCTAAACAATAGAGATACAAACTGAAAAAAAAAAAAAAAAATAGGAGTTGGTTTTCTATCAATTTACAGGCTTGGAAAGCTTGAGTGTGTGTTTTTTTTTCTTTTTTTTTTTTTTTTTCCATGGGGTAGCAGGTCTCTGGGGAAATGCCGCCCACATCTCAGCCTCACTTCCATCACAAGAGCTTAAACTGAGTGTGATTCTTGTCCTGTTCCTGGCCTTGCATAGGTGGCCCTCAGGGACAAGGTACTTTAGACCATTGAACCATTTATATCCTCAATGGAAATCACTGTACACAATGTCACCAGAAAACTCTGCTACTGAAGAATGAAGAAGCCATTTTAGTCTTAGAATGTGTTTGTATAAAACACGTGAAATCTTATCTGGGAAAAAATGGCTGAGGTGATCTGCTAAACTAGTCTTCTGAAAATCGTGTCTTTCAGAAGAGCACAATCGTGTATCAGGCTTTCGCTTAATGAATACTGTGTGATTTGAGAAGTATTTATAACACTAAACTTAAATGCAAATGGGCTAAATATAACATTCTGAAAAATATGTCAAACGTGTGAGCAAATTAAAAGGTAGTAATCTGATGTGTGCTGTGCACCATATTGTGCCAAAATGGAAACTGTAGTTTTTATTCAACATATTTTTACATCATTAATAGGAAATCTAGGTTGGGGCGATGTCTACCAAACTGACATCAGACGATGTCTACAGTGAAACATCGCAATGGACGATGACATCATTTTGAGATTAAAGTCGAAATATTTCAAAAATAAAGTTGAAATTATGAGAATAAAGTCAATGTTTTGAGAAAAATGTTGACATTGCCAGAATAAAGTTGAAAATATGAGAATTAAATCGTAACAGTTTAAGTTATAGTCTACTGCGCATGCACATGTCTCGGATTGTGAGCACCTGGAGAAGTTGCCAGGCCACCGCAATTTATTTGAATATGTGGGATTATTAGCAGAAATACCATGTGTCATGTACTCAAGGGACAGTATGCTTAGAACTAATATTTTACATCTTCGATTGCATTCATTATTTGTTGTGCACCAGCTCCTCAATAATAGCAATAAGCTTTGTGCTTTTGGTACTTTTAAAGTAAAACAAAGCCTCAGCTTTTAAAATCTGTCAGTTTTATAGCGAAATACAAACAATATGTGTTTCAAGCTCTATGATGTGTTGTGACAGATCTCTGTATTCATGTGAATCACCTTTTCGATTACAATGAGACATTCGCTTCCTTAAATTATACTGTTTTCTTTGCGAAAATTCCATCACCTACTCCACAAAAATGTCTGTGGCGTCCACCCTTTCATTCATCACATGTATTTAATTGAAAACATCAAGAAAACATTCTAAAAGGTTGGACTGGACTAAATTAACGCTCGTTAATTTAAGTTACGTTGTTGTCTTTTCTACGTTAAATGACTATTCACAAGCAGTTTTTTTTCACGGTAAAATCTTATATTTATTATTTGTAGCGCATCAGCCACCCATTAATCGCAATAATTATGTGCTTTGTTTTAATGTAACACAGCTCAGCTTTCAAATTCTGTTAATTTTATCACAAAATACAAATTAGAAATGCATTTTTCCTCTTTATTTCAAGTTATACAGCACAATGTAAACATGAAGGTATGTAAGAAGAAAAGAAAAACAAAAAGTTTAGCCCTAATTTAATGAAAGGACTGTCTCATTGTAATCGTAAAGATGATTGATTCACATGCTGCTTAAATTGAGTCAAATACATTAAAGAGCATGAAAAACACATTATTTTAATAGACATATTGTTTGTATTTTGCTATAAAACTGACAGATTTTGAAAGATGAGACTTTGGAAGATCTCCCGGTGCTCCCAATCCGGGCCATCTGCATGCACCTTTATTATCGAATTACGACTTTATTATTGAAACATTTCGATTTTATTCTCGAAACACTGACTTATTCTTACAATTTTGACTTTATTCTTGAAATATTTCTACTTTATTCTGAAATAAAATGAATAACGGGTTCTACGGGGTCACTAAAGGGACATGGTTAGCCACTTGCTATAGCGGTACCCTGTTACATTACAGTACATAACATTTCACTTACCACATAAACAGATTAAAAGATTAAAGATGACTGATAGGACGATGGTAAATGATTTGCAGATCCTGAGCACCACTGAGAAACATCTAATCTTGTAAAATGTGCGGTAAGTACTGTCTCTCCGCCAAAGTACATGTAATCGCAAATCTTGAAAGTGAAAGTAAAAAGCGTGCGTGCATTCAAAACAGTATATACAGTATAATTACCCAATGAAATTGCAAGTGAAGGTGATGAAGTGTTGAACATTGTGCAAGTAATCAGCATAGAATGATTTCTGAAAGATCATGTGATACTGGATTGATAGACTGGAGTCATGATGCACAAAACAAAAATGATTTAAATTTATAGTGAGAATTATATGTGAATATTCAGTTCAAAATGTTTCATTTCAATGGTGTTTCCCACTCATTTGCAGATTTGCACAGTTATTTTTAATATATCACCCACGACACACCCACAAAGTGCACACACACAATTTGATAGGATGCACAAGCAAATTAGTACCTTTCATTTGGCTTCTTAGTGAATCAAGACCTCAGTCCTCTCTCTGGGGAAACCAATCTCATCATTAGAATATTAACGCACTAATGCCGAAACAGGCAAGTTTGGTTTTTCTTTGTGTGTATTTGGTCTCGATCGATAATTAACTACATCGGTCCACACAGGAAGCACATTTCTGTCTCTTGTTCTTCTACAGAAGTCATCTTTCATCTGGTAAGCCCAACATATAACAGAGCAGATATCCAGTCAGTGGGGCACTTTTCCTCCAAGCAAACCCCCCGCCTTCAGTGCTTCGGCAGTTGCCCGCTGCGGGGAGCATCTTCCGCTGCATTATGCACGATGATGTGTGCCTTGAAACTGGGAAGTACTAAGCAGCGGCAAATCTCCATGTGTTCCTCTTTGTTCTCAGTGAGGGGTCTTGTTTCCTCCTCATCTGTAATTTCACCATCTCCACCCCAAAAATCGAAGCAGCTGTCACTGTTTCCAGTGCAGAATCATCAGAGGTTTGACGCTTTGACGCTCAGCTGTTTTGATGGCAGTGTGACTTATATATTGTTTGTGTTCAATAATGAATACAATAAGAAGTGGATCTTTTGGAGCATCACACATCAGGAGGGAATCTGTTTGCTGGTTGTTTTTGGAAAAAAGACAGGGATGAGGAAACTATAGTCTACAGATCTTAGAAATGTATTTTGACAAACTTTTATACCATTTTAATAAAGATGTTCTAAAATGTCATGTGGTGTAACCATGATACAAAAAAGTAGTAGTGAAAATACTGTATTTTACTTTAACCTTGAAAACAATTTTAAACAACACCATCTTAATGGATATTCACAAAAGCATTGTTGAATTACTTATCAGGGTTTTGGAAAAAGAAGTTATTGGGAATTAAAATCATTTTAAAAAGTGACGTGAAACAATAATGTTAACTGAAAATAAATAAATAAATATTTCAAATATTCATCAATAACTTGATGTACTAAAATAACTGAAATAAACTAAAATAAAAACGAATAGCAACTATATAAAACATATATAACTATAAAAAAAGAACCAACGAAAAAGACTTGGAAAAGAAGTGGAATATACAAAAACATAAACTTGTTTCTGCCACAGAAAAAAAAACAAAAAAAAAAAGTAATTGCAACTCTTCTGAGTGTAAAAAAGTAAGATATAAACATAGAATTGTGAGAAAAAAAAGATAAGTCAGACTCGTGAGATAAACTCCTATTTGCAAGATATAATATTTTTCTAACAATAGATAGATTATATATCACAATTCTGAATTATTTTCTTAGAATTCTGAAAATAGATAGATAGATAGACAGGTAGATAGATAGATAGATAGATAGATAGATAGATAGATAGATAGATAGATAGATAGATAGATAGATAGATAGATAGACCAACAAGCTTATAGCGAAAACAAGCTTATAGTAAAATCACATAAATAAATAAATAAATAAATACATACATACATACATACATACATACATACATACATACATACATACATAATATTTCAGATATTTATTTTCAGAATTATTAGTTTATAGCTCATATTGTTTTCCCCAAAATTTTGAGAAAAAAAAAGAACTCAAAAATATGAGCTAAAAAATAGTGTTTATTTTATTTTATTTTATTTTTTTCTTTAATTTTATTTTTATCTTTTAGTAAAAACACATTCACATTCATCACAGTTCTGAGAATAAATAAGTAAATATATAAATAAATAAATAAATAAAACAAATTATGAGATAAAAAGTCAATCGATATTTATGTATGTATGTATGTATGTATGCATGTACTGTATTTATTTATATAAATCCTATGGTGGAAACAAGCTTCTAGTAAAATAAATAAATAAATAAATAAATACATACATACATACATAAATTCTAACCATAGTAGTATCAATGTTACTGTTTAACAGCAATAGTAACATTAATACTACTATATACTATATACTGTTACTTATTGTCACATCTTATGCCACTGTGACATAGTCGAAACTTCACAAACAATATGCTGTGTGTGTTTAATAATGAATGCAATAAAAGATGAATCTTTGGAAGCATCACACCTCAGGAGGGAATCTGTCTGCTGGTTGTTTTTCATGAAAAAGGGAGCGATGTGAAAGCATCAAAAGCTATGATGGGCCACAGTCAGCTTCCATGGAGGAAACGTGATGATAAGCGGCAGAAAGCAGGAGGAGATGTTACTGCAGATGTGACGCTTGCCTTTCTCACCCCCTTCGTAAGAAGTCAGACATCAGATGGTGTCAGGCTTTCCAGTACAAGTGGCAACTTGTGATTGCTGCAGCATTGAGGGAATCCAGGTCTTGAGGGCTTGTGATCCAGGAGCTGTCACATTCAGACACTCTTGTCACAACAACCCTGGTCTTTTGATCAGCCAATGGAAACAGCCAAACCCACATTTCTTCAAGGCTGGTGGCCCACGGGAACCTTTGAAATGCAGCCTTGACAACAATAGCAAGCATGCAGCCTTGAAAACGGTTAGCAACTTTGGAGAGTTCGAAAGGGACAAACACTGAAGATGCTTTGATTGCCACATGAGATACAACGAATGATAGAATAATATCTGGAAGATCCTTCAGGCTGGTGAACATCTTGGCAGATGGAGCTCAAGAAGAACGTGAGAACTATGTAGATAGAAACTATAAACGTATCTGAGAGATACTTAAATGACACGCATGCTGTATCAATGAGATTTTGTCATTGTTGTGTCCATTAAATTACACATTCTTCAAAAAACATTAAATGAAACACACTGATAGAGCCTGAATGCAAGCTAATTATGCTTTCATATAAATTATTCCATCAAAACATTTCCAAAATTGCAGATTTCTCATGCCATACAACCTTCACATGGCCTCAATGTGTGGTAGTGGCAGTAACACCAAGATTGTAGTAGCAAAGTGATGCTAGAAAACACCTCCTACATACAAGGACTCATGCCAACTATCCATCTTAAAAGGAAACTGTGAAGGAGTACTGGCTGTGTACAAAATGTATTGTGCACATACACACTTCTCCTCTTAAGAGAAGAATCTAATGCATCGAACAGGTGAGCAATGGTTTCATAACAAATATATTTTTATCACTTTAGCTGCAGTAAACATTGTTCTTCCTCTGGACATTTTTATTCATCAATGCTGAAAACTGCAGGAGATCTAACAAAACCGCTGTTTGGCTTTCCCATAACATAGTGACTAATTCAATAGATAGGACTAGATCTTATGTTAGAGAGATTTATATGATATTTTAATAAATCACACAGAATAAGTTGTTCATTTAAAAATCTCATATTTTAGTAAAACGTAATGAAATGCAAATATAAATACAGCTGTAAGCAGCAATTAAGAGGCAAAGCACAACAGAGGAGCTGGAATTAAAGGAGCTGTCTTTAATTACTCAGTAAAGACAAGGGTTCTCCAACCCTGCTCCTGGAGAGCCACCTTCCGGCAAGTTCTAACCTTCTAATTTTACTACAAAACTCAGTAGACCAACATTGGAAAATTAGATACTGTTCGAGTCGGCATGCCGTGCCGTTCAAATCTTATGATTTTTGGCCAAACAGGTCAGAGGTTATGAGCAGAAATGTCAATATTTTATATATTTTGACCAGTAGGTGGTGCTGTGCCGAAACTATGTGTGCCCTTAGATCATGCTTGTTATAACACATACGAAGTTTGGTCAGAATCCGTGTTGTGAAGATATAGCCTCATAACTGTTTTTGCACAGACTTAGTCAAATTCGTTAGTGCGCTTTACAAAAATAGTTTGGTATAACAAAAGCTTTTGATAACAGCTTTTGATAAAGCTTTTGGAAAATTCCAAATTGTGAAAAATCTTTACCGCAGAAATTAAAATGTTCATATGCATTTAACTCAGTATGAGCAAAGGAATCAAAAGGAAAAAAAAAACAAAAAACAATGATTCTAGAACTACGGTTTAAGCAGAAACATGAGTGCAAATTTGGCCTGTTGGTCATGCTAAAGAGACTGAGTTATAGACTCCAAATTTGCGTGCACCAAATTTCATAACTTTCTCACAAGAGATTCTATAAAATTCATAGTTAAAGTGTTAGAAGAATACAGCGTTTTAATACAAAAATCGAAATGGTCATTGCTCAAAATGGCTGGTATAATAAACAAATAAAATTGTCAACAAACCATCTAGGACGAGTTTGAAAAATAGATTTTTCGCAAAATTCAAAATTGCAAAATAATCTTGACCATAGAAATTCAAATTTTTCGTATGCATTCAACTCGGTATGAGCCAAGGAATAATAAGAAAAAAACCTTACGGTTTAAAAGTTATTAGCAGAAACATTAATGCAAATTTGGCCTGTTGGTGGCGCTAGAGACTTTGAGTTAGAGACTCCAAATTTGATGTGGTCAATGATGAGACTGTCCTCAATCCGTGTTCCAAATTTCATAACTTTCTCGCAAGCGATTCTATAATGTTCATAACAAAATGTTAAAGCATTTAAAAAATACAGCAATTTACTGCAACATTTGACATGCTCAAAATGGATGCCATAGGAAAATTTGTTGATAAACCATCTAGGATGAGTTTTTCAGAAAATGTAACATTATGAAAAAATCTTGACCATAAAAATGAAAATGTTCATATGCATTCAACTCGGTATGAGCCAAGGAATCAGGAAAACAAGAAAAAATACAAAATACAAAATTGCTTTTAGACCTTAAAGTTTAAAAGTTTTTAGCAGTGATATGAGTGCAAATTTGGCCTTTTGGTGGTGCTACAGAGTTTGAGTTAGAGACTTCAAATTTGCTATTGTTAATATTGAGACTGTCTTCTATCTGTGTGCCAAATCGATTCTATAAGATTCTTAATAACATGTTAAAGTGTTTAAAGAATACAGCATTTTGCAACAAAATTCTACATGGTCCACACTCAAATAATGGCTAATGTAGGAAAAATTGTTAACAAACCAACTACGAGTTTGAAAAAGTAGATGTATTTTTTTATTTTTATTTATTTATTTTTTTTTTTTTCATAATTTACAATTGTGACCAATCTTACAATCTTGACCAATATAATTTTAAATTTTGGTATGTATTTGATTCAGCATGAGCCAAAAAAATAATTTTGCCTCTAGACCTCACGGGATAAAAGTTATTAGCAGAAATATGCAAATTTGGCCTATTGGTGTCGCTAAAGAGTTTGAGTTAGAGACTCCAAATTTGATATGGTTAATATTGAGACTGCCCTCTATCTGTATGCCATATATCATAACTTTCCCACAAGCAGTTCTATGGGCTGCCATAGACTCCCATTGCAGAAGAAGAAGAAGAAGAAGAAGAAAACTTACAAATACAATAGGTGCCTGAGCACAAAATGGATAACGAAAAAAAATAAAAAAAATCAACACAGAACAGCACTCTTGCTTGCATGGTACTGCTTAATTATGGTTTGATATTAATGTGATATAAATAGACTTTACCCACACACAATGGTGACAGCTTGCAGAGTAACTTTTTTTTTCTTGTTTTCTTTAATTCGAGCCGTCCCCATCATTCCCCCGCACAGACGTGTCACTGTATGCACAAGCGTGTGGCCAAAACGCTCCCATGACCAGCCTCTCACGCTCTGCAGCATCTGAGGCTATTGCCAACTCTTTGCGAGAGAGAGAGAGAGAGAGAGCGAGAACAGGGAATCCAAACTGTTTGTGCTCAGAATAAATTACTTAATGACTGTGAGGTGTTCTTTGGGAGATGCCACACAAATTGTAGTTACCAAGCAACCCACTCATTATCATCCATCCAATTGTAGTGACTGTGAATGAAGAGAATGGGCGAGATGAACCTATAGTGGGCTGAAAAACATGTAGATGTGAGAACAAATTATCACTTTTTGAATTTTACAATTGGGGAAAAGTCAAAGAAGTTTATGGAAGCCTGTTTCTGCACGGAATATCTCTCAGTTGTTTAGATCTCACAATACTGGCTTTTTTTTCTTGTAACAATTGATTGTTCCAATTGTAACAATTTGAAATAACCATTTGTTTCTGAATGAAATCAGCACTACAACGTTTATGTGGCATAGTAGTAGTTTGAAATAATGCATAAAATATGTTAATAAATATAGGTCTGCAAATGTAATTCTGCTTTTATTCACACATTACATAAGTGATTTTTTTTTTTTTTTTAAATGTAATAATGCAGCTAGTTTGTAGCCTAATCATTATGCCATTTTCTGGTTGGCAGTTTCTAGGGAACCACTCTAAATGAAATCATATCACTTTTTATGAGCACTTCAGATTGATCTCTGACCAGATTTCTTTTTGCATGTATCTTTTGTTCAACAATTTATGTTGATTCATGTGCCATTTTCCTTAAATATGCAACTAAAAGCCAAAAGCCCTATTGGAATATTTTTTTTTTTTTTTTAAGTATATACTTAGATCTTATGTCTATGGAAGCCTCTTTCTGTCAGAGAATAAGCATTGTGACCATTCATTCATCCATTCATTCAGAAATACACAAATAAATAAATAAAAAACAAACACAAAATTGCAAGATAAACTCAAAAATCGCTGGCGCCAATAGCCTCATGGTTAGCGCGTCGACACATAACGTCATTGCGCTGCGGGCGACCTGAGTTTGAATCCCAGCTAGTGGACCTTTACCAATCCTGCCCCCTTCTCTCTCTCCCTTTGCTTCCTGTCTAACTACACTGTTTTATCCAAATAAAGTCCTAAAAACAGCAAAAATAAATCCTTAAAAAATCCCAAAAATCTGGTTAAAAAATATCAGAATTTGTATTTGTATCCGAATTATGAGATTCAAACACAGAATTGTGAAGCAAAAAGTCAGAATTGAGAGAAAAAAAGTAACTACCTTGTTGCATACTGAAAGAAAATGGCACATGCAAACTGTTGTACAACAGTTGTTCATTTTCCACCATCTGACTGAAAGGTTCTAAGGCCTGGGTATTTTCAAAACCGCAGCTTATTCTATGCAGTTTGGGTATTTGTCCACACATAAACGCAGTATCAGGTCACTGAAAAATGAACCTTTTTGAAAGCTCCTGCCAGAGTGAAGATATTCAGAAACTCTGGTTGCAGTGCCGTCATGTAGCCGGTGAAACCAGAGATTTTGGATTTTTACTTTGGAGTGCACACTTTTTCAGGCTTTTAATTGGCCAACATGGTTTAACAGTTAGGGTTATATCACCAGCTGTTGGTTTGACAGGCTCTTGACAGCACTTCATAGCGTGTTTTTGCGTTTTCGTGTGGATGTTTCATTTGTAGAAAAATGCCCATGTACATGTGGACAGGGCCTAAGAACAGTAAGAAATAGTTTCAGCTATATTTCTGTATGTTTGTTTCTGTTTAATTCTATTTTGCCTTTGTAACTGCCTTTGTAAACATGTTTGACATTTAATTATAATGACACCACACAATAGAGGATTTTTTTTTTTTTTTTTGCAGCAATACTCAAATCTGGCTATGCCCCACCCCCAGCCTAGGTTGCCTTGTTGGTCTCTTTAAAGGGGTCATATGATATGATTTCATGTTTTCCTTTGTCTTTGGAGTGTTACAAGCTGTTTGTGCATATATAAGATCTGTAAAGTTCCTATAAGATTAAAGAATAAAATCCCAAACCTAAAGAGATATTCTTTATAAATGTAAAGACACAGCCACACCTTCCTAAAATGGCTCATTCAAACATGCCCCAACATGTCTGCATCATGGTGTAGGAAGAATTGCATAACACCACCCAAATGTATATGCAAAGAAAGAAGGTGTAACTTTTATTCTCGCTGTAGTATTGTTGCAGCCACTGCCATGTTGTGGAGACGATGTGTGTTTCATTGTGAAAGTGAAAGTACTTTGTTTGGCCTTTGGCCAGTGGTTAAGTTATATTTCCAACCCAAATATTCAAGTGTGTGCAGTGCATTTTATGGAGGACAGTTTCTTGAACCTCCTTGGAGAGTAGCTGTGCACACTATAAAGTGGGGCAAGTCCAACGTTGCAAGGACAGTCTGGCGCTTCTGACTCACAGCCTGTAAGTACGTTTTCATATTTAAAGAATTTGCTACTGGCTAATCAAACACGTGTTTTAAGCAGTGTAGAGCAGTGTTGCTTGTTTTTTATTTCTACCATCACAAATGCAGACATGGTGTTATGTTCACACAACGCAAAAAAAGACAGTATGAGTCATTATAATAAGTAATTATGTCCTCACTGGATGCAACAAATGCCTCATTTATAATGGGTTTCATTGTTTTTGTCCCGTCGCGCCGGGACATGGTATCACAACATGGTAAGGGGCGTAGTATTTCCGTCACGTGCTTGAGGTATTTGGCCAATCACAACGCACTTGATAGCTGGCTAATCAGAGCACACAGCGCTTTTCAGAATGATTAGCTTTGTAAATATCAATGCATTTCAGAAAGGCGAGGCAGAGAAGAGCCTCAGACAGTGTAAACACATTGCATTACACCAAATACACAAAATAATGTTTTTAGCAACATCATGTAACCCCTTTAAGCCCTATTCGGATGGGACTAGTTTTCCAGGAAGTGGCATTGCTAGACTAAAAAAAAATGCTGTGTTGTTTATTTATTTATTTATTTCCCAAATCCTGGGTTCAGCTTGTTGAGTCATTTTATTAATCTTTTGTGTGTTTTTTTTTTTACCAGCCCAGTTTAAGCAAGCAATATAATAATTTTTAAATAATAGTCAAATTAAATAAAACTCATCATGTTGGGTAAAAACATTTAACCCAACCAGCTGGGTCAAAATAACCCAGCATGTGTTCTGTCCAATATTTACCTAGCACTAGGTTGCCAAATAACCCAAGTTGGGTTGGTTTTAACTAGGGCTGTCAAACGATTAATCGCGATTAATCGCATACAAAATAAGAGTTTGCCTAATAAGCGTGTGTGTACTGTGTGCAATTATTATGTATATATAAATACAAACACATTCAGGTACATACATAAGAAATATTTACAAGTATATGTATTTATTATAATTTTTATGTAATTTATATTATATATAAATACAAATATTTTTTTTTACATAGATAACATATTTTTCTTAAATATATACATTAATTTGTGTGTATCTATATATACATAATAATTACACACAGTACACACAAATATATTTAGTATATATATTAGGCAAACTCAAACTTTTATTTTGTATGCGATTAATCGCGATTAATTGTTTGACAGCACTAGTTTTAACCCAGTGTAGGACTTCTGGGGGGGTTTGCAATATTATGACAGATTTCTCTGTTCACTTACATGGGTTTATTATAAGCAGTCACTTCAATAAACTCAGGTGAAGTTTAGTAAAGTATGTTTTTATAATAAATAAATATTATATTAATACATATTCAATTGCACATATGTGACATATAATGCACACAACCACAATCCGTCTAGAATACACACCCACCTCTGTAATAAACATGGAGAAGTCAGTCTCTTCCAAATTGGTACATGAAAATTGCAGATGTCGAGTGATAAGTATTGAATTACAAAACGGCCCAAATAGGGCTTTGGTTATTAATTGTTACACACTTGTTTCTGTTCCAGTTGATTACGTTCTCTCTTGTATTTACATTCTGCCCTGGTTCTTTGTCCTATATTGTTGTTGTTTGAAGCTTAGTGATTGTGTTTAGTTTGCTCTTGTGTTCTTCAGCGGTCTCCTTGTGGAACATTGATTAAAGGACTTTGTTTTGGACTCCTTTGTTGTGCGCTTTGATTCTACAACAACCCGTGACAATTTCCACTTGAGCTTGGCTCGGCGCAGCATGATTAAAAGTTGCTCTTGGCCACAAATTCTCAGAATGGTTGGCTAACCATGCTGAACCATGGATTGGTCACTTTGTTGTTGTCTGACTACTAGTTTTCCTCTGTATCTGGCGAATCGTGCTATTTGAGCAAAGTAAACAAATATCTGATCATCCTCCATAACACAGTCTTGTAGCATAAATGTAAATACTTGCATTACCAAGCCAACGACTGATGCGTTTATATTACAAGCTCACCCCCACAGAGGAAAATTAAACAATATCCATACCAGCTTGGCTGGATCAGGAATAGACCGTGAGAAAAGTTTGGCTTGGTGGTGGAAAAAACAGCTTATGGTTGCATTAAGAAACTTGAACATCCATACACTCTTTTTGGTTCCCAAAAGAACTTTTCAGTGAACAGTTCTTAAAGAAACCATGTTTTCTTAGTGTGAAAAACACTTTAATAATCTAAATAAACATTTGTCAACTATAAAGAACTTGTCTGATGGAAAGGTTCCATGGATATTAAAAGTTCTTAATAGAACCATAGATGCCAATAGAGATCCTTATATTTTAAGAGTGTAGAACCTTCCATTACACCAGATGTTTGCGTTTATTTTTAAGAGTGTACATACAGAAAATTTGCTTAGAGATCTGAAGGACTCATAAAGAGTGATATGATTTCATTTAGAGGGTTCCTTTGAAATGGCAACCAAGAAATCACATAATGATTAGGCTACAAACTAGCTACATTATTACATAAAAAAAAAAAAAAAAAATACTTATGCTTAAGGAACGTGCAGATAAAAGCAGAATTACATTTGCAGGCCTAGTCATTAACATGTTTTGCACATTACTTCAAACTACTTCTCCGCCACATAAATGTTGTGGCGCTGATTGCGTTTAGAAATAAATGGTTATTCCAATCATGATGCTTTTTTTTTCTTCTTTTTTTAGATATGTGATCATCACAGCAGATGCGACCCGACAGATCTAGATGTTAACTGAAAACAAAGCACGCTTAGAGTGAGAAAATTATACTTTATGTTAGTTGTTTGCTAACTGAGAAATAAAGCCCTGTGTACGCACCAGTAAGCACACACACATATTCATGCAGATTTGATGTGTGCAGATTCGTGAACAGATTCGCCACCTCTCACCTCAGTCCCTGATGCGCTGCCTCTGTTCTTATCTCTATCAATGTGACACAGCTGTAACTCCCCTGCTTGTAAATGCCATGCCTGAATAGCAGCACATATTCAACAAGCTGCTGTATGATTTGGCTATGAAGCTCAAAGTACGAATTTGTTTCTTTCAGTATGCTGTATTATAGCTCCATAACAACTAATGTTACTGGCAGTAGAACAGTTGGTCGGACTCTACTACAAGGATACTGAGATACTTTAGCACATGTAGTTATGCCTTAGAATTTAAAGACCCAATGAAATGGTTTAACGAGTGCAGTTTTATTTCCTGTACTGATGAAGGAGGTCTATAATACCGGGAGGAAGTTAGCTGTTAGCATTCCAATTCATCTCAACAACACTTGCTTGGCTAGTGCAGAAGTAGAAGACCACCTGAGAGCTTGTATCATTGACCAAATCAAATGAAGCCTTAAAAAAATAAAAAATAAATAATTTATAATAATAATAATTAATAATTAATAATAATAAATGTCAGCCAACTCATTTTACTAATTATCAAGTAATTATTGGTTGTTAAATATATATTAGCATTAGCTAGGCCTCTATGATTTATGAAACGGCTCTATGAAACGCAGATGGAATCGCGGAATCCAGTCATAAAAATGGAATTTACTGTATATACATCCAAAATTGGGCAAACACAGAATTTGCCCAATTTTGGATGTATATTTTAAGCTATATATTTTAAGTTTTTGTGTGAATGAATGGTGCAGACATGCGGTTTTGTTTACTACCCACATACTGACGGTCTTTTTAGCGTCCGCTGCCTCAGAATATGAGTACATGAACATACAAACATTCTCTAGAACTGCTCTAAGAGTCACTTCTTGAGCATTTTACCTTTTATTTTAAGAAAAAAAAAAAAAACTATGGTCATGTCATATACAAACAGAAATGTAAAGGTCTTCACAGCAACCTGTCAAAATAAAAGTTTAGTTTAACTTGAAGAAGCTGTGACAAAAATGTATTGCTTAATATAATGATAGTACTAGTACTAATAATAGATAATGTTAAAACATTATTTAGAATACTTGCTAGAAAATAAATAAATAAATAAGTAAATAAATAAGTAAATAAATAAATAAATAGAGATGGTTTTGATTTTTTTTTTTTCAAATTTTATGACACTATTAAAATGGAATCAAAAACAAAAAATGGAAAACACAGAATTTAGTCAAATGAATGAATGAATGAATGAATGAATGAATGGATGGATGAAACTGAATTTGAGGGGGGAAACATTTTTCATAGGGCCTTAAAATGTCATTTTTGTTACATTTTTAATAAACTGATGTTAAATTGTGTATGTTTCATGTTTTAAATTAATTAGACATTCTTTTTTAATTTAACCATTAACAGTCTAAAAAAACATAAATAAAAATAAAATAAAATAAAACAGATTTCATAGGTCACCCTGAAAAATATAGGCACATTTTGAAACATAAATGAGAAATTATGCTGAAATTGTCAAGCAAAGAAATTTGACAATTAATTTCTTTCGCTGCAAGAAATAAATAAGAAATAGTTGCAATTCTAAGATATTGTAAGACATTTCGAGATATAAATAAGAAATTATGTTGAAATACATAAGAAATAGTCGCAATTGTGAGAATTATATAGAGTCCCACTGAAAGATATAAGGGCACATAGTGAGAAATATATGAGAAATAAAGTCAAAATTGTAAGATATATGGTTACATTGCAGGGGATAAATGAGAAAAACTGCAATAGTAAGATATGGCCACATGATATAAAGTCACGCTAAAAGATGTAAAGTAACATTACAAGACATATGAGGAAAAACTCACGGTTTTAATGTATAAAGTCAAATTGTGAGCTATAAATGAGAAATAATGTCAAAATGATAAAATATGAAATCAAATTGCGAGATACAGTATAAATGAGAAAAAAAAGTCAGTTGTAAAGTCACACTGAAACAAAGTCGCAACTGTAAGATATACCGTAAAGTATATATAAATGAGAGATATAAAGTTACACTCTGAGATGAGAATATGAGAAATAAAGTTGCAATTACCTTTTTTATTTTTTTTCACACAGAGGAAGAAAAGGGCGTCCATTAATTAGAACAACAAACAATGCTAAATTATATGCTCTACTCTAACAAACTAAAGGCTGTAGATTAATATAAACACAAAGACCAGCAAGAGAAAAGCTAAAGAAGCACATGACTCAGACACTTGTATTGCATAACGATGTTTGTTGACTCATCAGCGTTAGATCCTGTGGTCGATTACACATTGTGTGCTCTGCATAGTAGCAATCAAGTCACTGCTACATAAGGGGAGGCGGGTAGGATTAGTTTTACTCTACTCTAACAGGCTTCTTGTTTGCACTGTTTGAAACTGTGAAAACCAAGGCCAAGCCCAGTGAAGCCATTCTCAAAGTCGTTAATGGTTTTCAAGTCATTCTTACATGCTGGCCAAAGTGCATTACAGGCTGAACCGGTGACACTGCATTTGCAGAACCAAGGTGAAAAGCACGAAAGGGTAAAAAACATCTCCTGCGGCACTCTGGATTGTGTTTTGGTGGACTGCTTTTGTGATCATTCAGCAGTGGGAGAGCTGTTTGAGGCCAATAAACCCTGAGTGACTCTTAGCTAAGAGAGGGGGTTATTTTAGCTGTCAAGCATGTGCTTAATCTAGCATTAAATCATATGATCGGCATTAAGTAACCAGGCCAGACAGGGTATGATTGAAGAGCCGCTGGGGCAGACTCTCTTTACCTCTCTCAATCCTGTTCCCACTCGATTATTGTTCCTATGACACTAGTCCTTATGTTCTGTGAACATACATGTTGCTAAACCCTATTTAAATGGACTTTCTCTCTAAATTTTCCATTTGTCATCATTAAAAAGCTTTACATTATGACTAAACAGTGATATTCCCAAACATACTGTAGGTGACTGGCACTGCCTTGCACACAGCTGTCAGACAAACACACTCCACTTCTCCTTTCCAGTCAAATCACTATATAAAATGCAACAAAATTGGCAACTGCTATATGGGCAACTGATATGATGACACTTTTTTTTGCCTAAATATATAAAAAAATGCTTTAAAAATACAATTTGTACATTGGTACACCTCTGTCTCAAGACTCGTCAGAATCACAGCCGTGCCTACATATAGCAATATCACATGATTACGAGTGCTATATTGCATTTATAGCAGTTGAGTAAACAGTGTAAACATACATCAATGGAAAGCTTATTTATTCAGCTTTCAGATGGTGTATAAATCTCAATTTCGAGAAATTTACACTTATGACTGGTTTTGTGGTCCAGGGTCACATTTATAAAATTATAGTGGGTTTGGGCATCCGCCATGACACTTGCTGTAAGAAATACCACAAACGGAGTAATACAAATGATGAAACAGTTGGAGTTACGATATCACTAGAATATCCCACTCCTCTCAGCCATTCAGATTCGAGGACCAGAAAGAACTATTTGTATATCGGCACAGCTGTAATTCGGCTGTAGGCACAAAAAACAGTATTAGTTATAAAATTACAGTGGATTTGGGCATCCGCCATGACACTCGTTGTAAGAAATATCACAAGTGGAGTAATACAAACAATGAAACAGTTGGAGTTCTGATATCACTACAATATCACACTCCTCTCGGCCAATCAGAATCAAGGACCAGAGAGAACTGTATATATAACTTTTGTCAACCAAATCTAAGTCATATGATATGGTCATCAAAGCCATGTGATGTGACATTTTGACAAAGTAAAGTTTGTTTGACATGATCTTGTATTATTATTATTAGTAGTAGTAGTATTCCTGTTTCACTTCATTATTCATTTATTAATATCTGAAATTACATATGAAAACTTGAGTCAAATTGAGTCATGTGGTGCAACCAATATGCAGGAAAAAATAATGATATCATAGTGAAGACTTCACTTTACCTCTGTGTCAGTATCAGTAACTAGCTTAAAATATCACATAATTTCACATTCATATGACAATACAATGTCATGTGGTGCGACTCCCCAGATTTTTATTGAATTAATTCAAAATGCATAATTTTATATACAAACCAATATTTATTTATTTATTTATTTATTTATTTATTTATTTATTTATTTATTTATTTATTTAGTTAGTTAGTTAGTTAGTTAGTACAGTCACATGTAATCAATCACATGTAAGAAAAACACTCTTTCAATTGGTGGTTACACCACATGACATCTTTAACACTTTTCCTGAAAACAGTATAAAAAATTTTGAAAACAATATGCAAAGACTACATTTCTAGAACATTTAAATTAGATTTAAAATATGTATATATATATATATATATATATATATATATATATATATATATATATATATATATATATATATATATATATATATAGATATATATTTTACTCTTAGATACTCTTATTTGTCAGTGACCCATACACATCTACTGACAAGTTTTATTTTAATTTATTTATTAATTTTTTTTATTCCTCTAGCCTATTTAAAAATAGTCTGACAAATGAGATTCAAACTCGTAACTTCTGGTACTTCAGGCAAGAAATATCCCTCTGAGCCACATCAGCTCAGGCTCAGGTAGGGGGTCGAGCCCTTTTACTGTCGAGACTCTAGAACGTGTCGTTGTTTTGCCTAGATTATGCCAGTAATCTGCTGCGAACCCTTTGTGGAAATGCTGATCCGCCCCAGAGTGTAATCCTCCTGACGAATACCCAGAATGCCCACAAAACACATTTACACACACAATCCCCCGCAATCATCAGCCGTATCACCTTCAACAAATCCACAGCTCAAGAGGCGAGCCCCAATATGTAAGCCAGAGCAGCACATCTGTATGCATGTGGTCAGAAAAAGCACTGGAACAGACGCAAAAGCCGTCCCGCCGGATGTCTATACGGATCCCATAATCTGACCCGCCGCACCCGCCAATGCGAACAGGCAGATGGCCACTGAGAACATTTCTATTTATACTGTATGGCTTGGAAAGAAGCAAAGCTGAGCTGAGCTGAACAGAGAGACAGAAAGATAATGCCAGAGACAGCAAGAGAGAGACGGAGGAAGGTGTAGTCGAAGGTCACGGATGATTGACTCCATCACCACTGAAGGTGCAGCCGTAGACGACTGTGTCAAGAGACAATGCTGATAAACACACTTCTCCCCGCAGTTACACGCCAACCGGTAAAACACGGCGGAGATAAAATCCATTTCAGGATGCTCTGTTTTTTGGGTTTACAATATCTCACAGTGTATGACAGCTACTCACACATCTCAATGAGCTGGGAAAGGACGAATACAAAAAATCAACAGGAAGCTGAGGCAACTGTAAAAATGCACCCTGCTTTCTTAAAAAGGTGAAGGCAAACTGGGTGTTTTCCGTGCAGCCAGTAGCACCAAAGGGAACTGCGAAAATGGTGCAATTTCAAAACAAGTTTTCCAAACATTTTCCAAAGCCCTTCTGTCCATCATGACAAAGGGGCGCCCTAGGTGAAAATGTTGCCTCCATCAGAGTCTGCCAACAATAAAAGCCAGTTTCTGCCTCAGAGTAAAAAAAAAACAGATAATTGGGAGATTGATTTCAAATTAAGATTTTTTTTTTTTTTTTTTTTTTTTTATGAAATCTTAGAGCTTTCTGAATAGGGGTCAACTGGTATGTGTTTTTCAGGGCTGATGTAGATACTGATTATTACAGATCAAGTAGGCAGAGAACTGATATTTTGAACCGATATATATATATATATATATATCTGATGTAAAAATTAAAATTAATATCAAAATGAAGAATAGCAAGGGCTCTGACAAAAACTTTCTTTAAATGCTTTTAAATGATCTGCAAATACCGATAACCATAAAAATGCTTAATATCGGCACCGATAATCGGCCAGGCCAATAATCGCTCGATCCCTATTTCTGACCCTGCATACCCTTACCAAAAAGAAGTATACTTCAAGTTTATTTCATTAAGTATACTTAAGTAAAGTTCAAGTATATTACGCATACTTTATGTAGTAAGTATACAAATGGCAGTGTACTATTTTAAAACTCTTCTGGACTAAATTGTCCCACTTTCTAGTATATAAAATTATACATTTAAGTATACTTTAAGTATAACAGTAGCAAACTTTAAGTACACAACTAGTTTTGAACTGTTTTAGTTTGTACTGCAACTATACTAAAAGTGAACTTATATGTACACTGATAGTTTACTAATTAAATACTTGCAGAATTTTTAGTACACTTTGAAGTATAGTTTCAGTAAACTACTAGTTTAGTAGTTTTATACTGCAAGTATACTCGTAAGTTTTCTTTAAGTGAACTTTACATTATACTTTAAGTATACAACTATGTCCCTATTAGGTAATAATTTGTATATATTTTGTTATATGAATATCTGAACATACAAAATATCAAAAGAAAGAACAGGGTATCTGCTTGTAAACAAAAACATTTTATTCTAGCTTCATGCATTCTTTTTTATAAACACTTGAATGTGGGTAAGTCTGGGTAAATGTCTTTTTAGGGTAGTCAGTAACACAACTACCATGTTCAAGGCCCAGAAAGGTTTATTCAACATTTATTTGTTCCAGTAGAGAAGCCAGAAAACCAAGATGGATGTGTCCATTGTTAGCAATACCAGCTGATTAAAAACACTTAAAAAGCAGCATTTTGTACAGATAACGCCATAGTATCATGTCCACAGATAGAGGTTGGATAGTACTGTGTGCACCACTGAGCTTATTGAGACACAGACAAACAGAAGTGCTAGTAAACAATATATTGATTCACAGAGCAGCCATATTTGATTCTTAAGTTGGATTTGTCACGATTTGATTTGTTCCAGTTAAAAGTTACTGGGAACTCAGAATAACCAACTTTTGAGTACAAATGGAATGCACCATACATGCCCAATTTAACCCCTTTTCCTCAAATTCAAGTTGTCCAGCCACTCAAACTAAACAATATGAAAACACCACAGAGAAATCAATAAGAATTGTGGAATAACAGAAAGTATTCAATGGTTTAAATGCTTAACCGTCACTTCAAACGCCATATCTTATATTTAAAAAAAGAATGCCCTTTAAACTTTTGGCCCGATAAGGGGAAAGTAACTCAAAGATAAGAATGTCACACTTTGAACAAAAAAAAAAAAAAAAAAAAAAAAAAAAATCCATCCTATAGATTCAAATCCTACTATCTCAAGCCACTGAGTCACTTAAACCCTCTCGGCTCCGGAGGCACCATATGATTCGTTACTCTTATGAAACGCAGATAAAAAGAAGAGTTAGAGAACTCAACTTTATGTCTGGGTTTCTTAAGGATACGGATATGAGAAGACAAGTTTTCTTTGGTTTTGACTATAGTGAGAACTAGAAATGTCTAGTTTCCGAAAATCAACTTTGATGGGGTGACACTGACACCAAACCAGAAATAATAGGGCAAAAAATCTGTGCTGAATGCAATTTGCGCACCTCAAATCCTAAGATTAACATCAATAATTCTCAATAAAATGGCTTGACTATGCCACACATCTGAATATATACCATCGTTCGATGAAGAACTGCTAGGTCTCCGTCTCCACCATTTTCCCATGCCAACATCAATCTCTTCATTTGTGGGCATTTAACTGCTGATCAGCCCTGAATGAAGAAAGCAGAGCGTTCACTCAGACTTAAGCATCGGTCAGACAGCGGTGAACGCGATTGTGCCGGGACCCCGTCATAAAGTGATTTTCACTGAGCCAAGGAAAGAAGAAGACAGACTGTAGGGATCGGTCATCCTTGAAAGGCCAAATAGGAAGTGATGGTTTCCCACCGTGCTGGATCTGTTTCTCTGCAGGAACCCCAGAATGGATTAGTAAAGGCTTTGGCTGTGGTTTGACTGGCTGTAACCGTAGATCAATAGAGGGCTTTGGAGCGCAGGACAAATACATAAAGTGCACTTAAGCAGACCTTAATTATACCAACAGACACAATGTTGAGAGTACTATATACTGAAGACTGGATTTTGAACTGAGTGAGCCAAATGCTGCATTTTCTGGGTCATATTTCACATAATTATTATTTAAAGTACATTTGAAATTTAAAACTGCTTATGGAGGGGAAAACTGACTAGATCAAACACTATCAACATGCATTTTTAATGTATTACACACTAAGGAACTTTTGTTTTTTGTTTTTGTTTTTTTTTTACAGTTCTGGCTTTTGGAATAATGTGACTGTGTATGCTTTACATTCTTGGTATAACAAGTGACATTAAAATCCAGGGTGCCAATTTAACATTCGCTCAGCGCAAATAAACAAGAAATAAATAAGTAAGTCAAATTACCCAACCAGCACTTTTGGAAATTATATGCTTTAGATCTCAATGTAAAAATGACAGGAGATACAAACAGTCTACTAAAGCTCAGTGGTTGTCACACATCTTCTGACGAGGCCGAAAGCAAGACATTTTCTTCCATTAAAGAGTAAAATGTTGCAAACGTCTGGAAGTAAGCAACCAAACCTAAAATATGAGCGAAAAATCAAACTGGTTGGTATGTCTGCTGCAAACATATGAGAAAAACAGCAAAATATTACATAAGCAATCATTTGGATAATTAATCATAGACAAAATGTAAAAAAAAAAAAAAAAAAAAAAAAAAAAGGAATATAAATAATCCAATATAATATAGCTTTAATCATTAATTATATATTTATATATATATATTTATTTATATTTATATATATATTTATATATATATATATATATATATATATATATATATATATATATATATATATATATATATATATATATATATATATATATATATATATTAACTCATTTATTTAGGATGAAATTAACAATTATTCAGGTTATAATTTATCATATATAATATCAATTAATTTTATTTAGTATGAAAATAATTAATTACATTAGAATGATATTATAATGATAAATATATAATTAATGATTAAAGCTATATTATATTATATTATAATTAAGATTATAAGTACACAAGAGAATAATAGCAATATAATTTCACAGTGACAAGACACTATATATAACAAAAATAACAATGTGTTTTATTTAGAATTAAATTGTTGTTGTTGTTGTTGTTGTTGTTATTATTATTATTATTATTATTATTATTATTATTATTATTATTATTATTATTATTATTATTGATTATATACAATATATAGAATGAATGAATGAATGAATGAATGAACAATCATCTGGATAAATGATCATAATTAATTTAATTTTGAACCATAATAAATGATATAAACTAATACATAATTAGTTATTACAATTATTAGATTATAAATTATAAAATAACTAATATAAGTAATACAAGATAATTGCATAAACAATTACTGGGTTTATAATTAATCATATATAATTTCAATTCATTTTATTTAGAATGAAAATAACTAATTATATTAGAATGATAGAAAATAAATATATAATTAATGATTATAAATATAGTATAATTAACATTATAAATACACAAGAGAATAACAGCAATATATTTAGTCACAAAGCGAGAAAAAAACATATATGATAACAATTTGTTTTAAAACACACAAAACAATAAAAAATAATAATTATTATAATTACATATTATATTGAAATTATATAAATATATTTTATATTTAAAACACTTATTATAGTAGAATGTATATAGGAATGAATGAATGAATGAATGAATGAATGAATAAGGCCAGCAAATTTTCTCTGTTCACCTGCCATTGGTTGGCATGACTAAACGCTTATTTTGGAACCTGATTACAACTGGTTTTATACAAAAAGTAGCTGCCAAATCCTAGTATTATTCCAAACGTGAGTCCTTCAGTGAGAGCGCTGGTAACTGCATACTGTGAAAGCTCCTGTTCTTAAGCCCTTTTTGGACAGGACTAGTTTTCCCTGAGGAGGTCAGGTTAATTTGTGTTTCACAGACATCCTTTGCGATTTTAATCCTCTGAAATCAAACGTCTGTGTTTTCCCCCACACAAAAACCACAAAATAGCAAATTACCTACTGTTTTGCGGCTAACTCAAGGGGTCCTCTGAGAAATCTAATCCGGTCCAGATAGGGATGTCTGCAGAACCGCCACTCCTCCTCATTTATTTTGACCTTCAGCGAATACAGTAACAAAAGTTAAATTTCTCATTGCGCCGCCTGCTGCACCTTCATTATGGATTTCGACCTTTTTGCCAGCTTTCTGGGGGAAAGTAACAGTTGGCGGTTCAAGAGCTGCTGGCATCCGCTCCGACGTAAAGGGAAAATTAAATCAAGTCCTATCGCTGACTCGATATTTTTTTTTTACAATAAAACAAGCCCGACGAAGAATAGGATTTGTAGCGAGTTGTTGCTAATACCGAAGATAAACACATTAGGGCTCAAAAGCTTTACCAGCCTCCTCAGGTCCAACAGAGAGCCATTGATTTTGCTGAGGTGTGAGATGTTTAAGCAGAATATTGATGTGCTTCGCAACATAATGGAAGAACAGGCCCGACCTTCGCCATCCTTTACTCCGCTTCGCTCCCCGCCATTTTTACAGCCTCGCCTCCAGTGCGCTGTCCGCGATGTGTATCTGCGTTGGCTTCCAGACCAGATCAACTGGAAAATTACACGTCTGGCCGTTTAAGCTCCGCTGGCGAAAGTCTGTTGTTGGGCATCAACTCAAAAGTGGCGAGAGTTCATTTAGAGCGGTCGCCGGGCACGTTAAGCATCGAGGAGAGGGAGTGGGAAGAGTAATAGGTAATAGAAGAGCAACACACAGGCTAATACATCGGCGCAATTAGCCGCAAGCCGAGGCAGCTGTGGCGTGACGGAGGCCTGAGGGTAATTGCAGACCCCACTCATCACTGCCTCTCGTTAATACCGAACTCTACACCCCTGGGAGAGAGAAAAAGAGAGGCACTTCCTCTTCCTTTTTCCCTCGGCCCGCTCTCTACTTCCATTCCAATCATGCCTGAGCACCACTCTGCTTCATGGTGAGCCCACTCTCTGTCTTTCTCTCTGGAGATTGGAGTGTGCACCCTGGTCCTACCACATGCTGAAAAAATATGACAGTCTGTTTGAAAAGCCCGGGATGGAGTGTTCAATCTTGAGCGGAATATAAGGCCTCGTCTGCATATTCGGTGAGCGCCGCGGCTCATGATGGATGACAGGGGAGGAGGGAGGGAAAAGGAGGAAATCTGAAATATTCCACTCAGTGGCTCTTATGGAA
>CM070021.1:7702444-7709944 GCA_036247105.1 Cirrhinus mrigala
GTCTAAACGCAGTGAAAAACACCATTTCGCAAGATCCAAAACCTTCAAGTAATTGCATATGCAAATAAAGAGGAGAAAGTGAGCTATCAAATTCATGATGGGGAGAATCGTGGCTCTGGTGCATTGCTGACCATTACTCAGCATCCATGCAGAGAAACACCTCGAGATCATTGCATCTGAAATAGCTTCATAGTCATCAGAATCCAATTTGATCCCAAATATGCGCAAAGCAAGAAGAGAGAAATAGTTTGCGCTGCGCCGTCAATTAATCCCAGCAAGCTTGTTCTAAAGAGTCTTTTAAGAAAAAAGGTTACCTTTCCACAGCGATGCTCCTTCTCCTCCGGTGAAAAGTGGAAGCCGGTGGTCGTTTGATGAGGACGGGGTGGGATAGCGCTAATTAAAGCCGGGTTAAAAGATCAGACAGGTTCGGTGCGGTTGCACAGTACCTTAATGTTCTTCACAATGTGCGCCAAAAAACAAGCTATCATTTTCTTCGCGTAACGCAATTTGCCTCTACTTTTGCTTTCGCGCACAAATAGTTCCCATTCTTGTGCTCGACCCTTCTTTCCCAGGTGCGGCGGCGAATCAGATAGCTAGTTTCCTGGCTTTTCAGTTTCACCTTGCAATAAAGAATACATATCCGTACGCTGTTGAAATACAGGACAATCCAATCCGTCAGAGGTGTAGATCCTCGAGAAGGAAGCCTCTTGCAATATCATCCTGATAGATGGGTGAGTTAGAAGACAAATACGCACGAAGCGTCTGCTCGTCTTGGAGCACGCTGAAGAGTGGGCGTTATAGGGGTAGATCTTCACTGCTCACTGCCAATAAGCATGCATGCCTCCGCCTGAAGCGCTGCTCCTCTACATGCACACAAACAGGCGTTCTGTCAGCACGAATGGCACAAACTTGTGACTTTGAGGTTGGTGAGAGGTAAAAAGGATACATCGTTATAGAGTATGAGGGGAGAACTCAAGTCTGGCGAAACTAACGGACCAGGGGGAAATATGAAATGAGCGCCCGGCACTTGAGCGGGTTCTTATAATCGGACGGACGCAAAAAGAGACGATAATCTGACCGGCGCAGTGATAGAAATGCGCTGCGCTCTTTGGTTTCTTTGCCCAGTGTCAGTGGTTTGTTTCAGCACCACGGACAGCGAACACGAACGCGGAACGCGATGTGTTTTGTACTGGTATGAACGTGATTTCGTATGTCTATTTGCAACAATAAAGAATTTACCGAGGGCGTTTTCGATAGGTAAGGAAACAGTAAGGAATTAACAATGAAAGATAGAGAAATATAATTATATATAATATAACTTTTTTTTTTTTTTTACTTAGTTAGCTGCAATATTCTAATTTAGTACGAAATAACATTTTGTAAAAGAGTTGGTTAATTTCGAATTGTACAAGACAAAAGTAAAGCAACTATCGAATCAAGAAGTTTACTTCCAGAGCAAAAAATTACTGATTAACTCACCCTTCTGTCATCCAAGATGTTTATGTCTTTCTTTCTTCAGTTGATAAGAAATGATGTTTAGTGAGGAGAACATTTCAGGAGTTATCTCCATATAGTGGACTTCAATGGTGCCCCCAAGTTTGAACTTCCAAAATGCAGTTTAAATGCAGCTTCAAAGGGCTCTACACGATCCCAGCCGAAGAATAAGGGTCTTATCTAGCAAAACGATCGGTCTTTTACAAAACAAATTCACAATTTATATACTTCTAAACCTCAAACGCTCGTCTTGTTTATTCTTTGCGACGCGCATGCGAACTCTGTGTAATCCAGGTCAATACAGTCAGGGTATGTCGGAAAAACTCCCATCTCGTTTTCTTCCCCAACTTCAAAATCGTACTACATCGCTGCAGAAGTACCGATGCAGTGTTTACAAAGTGAACATGCAAAGAAAATCAAACACCCTTTGCAAAACAAGGTAAAACAGCGATGTAGGATAATAAGTTGAAGGAAAAAAAAAAAAAAAAAAAAAAAAAAAAAAAAAGAGGTGGGAGTTTTTCCACATACCCTAACTGTATTAACCCGGATTACAGACTACGCATGCGCATCACAGAGACGAGACAAGATGAGCATTTGAGGTTAAGAAGTGTATAAATTGTCAATTTGTTTTGAAAATAACCGATCGTTTCGCTAGATAAGACCCTTCTTTCTCGGCCGGGATCGTTTAGAGCCATTTGAAGCTGCATTTAAACTGCATTTTGGAAGTTCAAATTTGGGATCACCATTTAAATCCACTATATGTAGATAATTTCTGAAATGTTTTCCTCAAGAAACATAATTTCTTATTGACTGACGAAAGAAAGACATAAACATCTTGGAATACAAAGGGGTGAGTAAATTATCTGTATTTCTTTTTGCTCTGTAAGTAAACTAATCCTTCAATGATGCAAGGATAGACAAACAGATCTTTTAATTCGTTCAAATAAATAATATATAACTACATAAATTATTCTGGTCACACTATAGATTGGGGTCCAATTCTCACTATTTACTCAATATACTCCTAATTACTAACTATTAATAAAGTAAAGTAGTTGTTAGATTTAAGAATTGGGTAGGAATTGAGCAGGATTGGATTTAGGTCTTGCAGAATAAGACATTAACATGTGTTTTTTAAGTATAATAAATAGCCAATATCCCACTAATATTCATGCTAATAACCAACTAGTTAATAGTGAGAATTGAACACTAAAGTTTTACCAATATTCTGATTAACTTACCAAAATATTTAAAAGGGGAAGCGTACATTAAAAGCATGTATTTTAAATCCACTATTATATTGTGTATAAATGTTCTACAGTCTGCACACAGTATTAAGTTAAAATACATAAGAAGTAACTGTAATTAAATTACAGAAAAAAAAGACTAATCCCTTACCACTTTTTCAAGGGAAAAGTAATTAAATTACAGTAACTAATTACTTAGTTATTTAATTAGTTACACCCAACACTGACATGATCCTCCAGAAATCATTCTAATATGCTAATTTATTATCAGTGTTGGAAACGGTTGTGCTGCTTGATATATTCTGGAACTTGTGCTAAAAAGAACAACATTTATTCAAAATATACATGTTTTCTAACAATGTAAGTTTAATATTAAAATTACTAAAATAGCATTTTAGTAATTTTAGTATAGCATTTGCTACCATGCTTTTTGTCGTAGGTGCAGTTGTTAGACTTTGTTATTATACACCCTGCAAGTTTGTTTCATTTGCTCAGTGACCTCACATGCCAGCATCTCCCAAAGTAATTTGCGTAATTTGCGTAAACAAATTAATGTTTACAATGAGCAAAGTTTACTGTCATGGCCAGGCAGGAACAACAATCTATCTGCAATACATTTAGAAGTTTCACTGACAAATGCATCCTGATATATTTCACCCTGAATGCATATTAATAAATGAACAGGGTGAGTTTAGCAACACTGTTTTAAGGTTGATTTTGATTGTTCTTTAAATGTGTGGAAACATTAAAATGTAAAAAGTTATTAAATTTCACACAGATCTTTGTTATTCAGAAAACATTTTATTGGCCTGAGAGCAAGGTAGTGGTCTTGATCAAGGTAGTAGAATTTTTAAATACTTTAAACATTTATGCATTTCATATTTAAATTATATATTTATGGTCCATTCTTTCTTTCTTTCTTTCTTTCTTTCTTTCTTTCTTTCTTTCTTTCTTTCTTTCTGATTTTTGCAGTTCTTAAATTGCTGTAAACATACCTGCTTAAAATAATAATAAAAATAAAATAAATAAATAAATAATAAATAAATAAATAAATAAATAAATAAAAATTATTAATAATAATAATAATAATAATAATAATAATAATTTCATTTATTTCTCCTTTATTATTTCCACCACTATAGTGTCTTCCTCTATGTTTACTTCATGTTATTATGAAAACTTAATATCCTCTCACTTTTGGCACAGGCCGAATAGGTTACCGCAGCTAATATGACCCAGGGACCTTGGGAATGTCATTTAACCTCGAGAGACCTTGAACGAATAAAGGAAACGCATGCGAAATCCCACAAAATGGAGGTCTGGTGCCGGGATGAAAGAGACAGCATGCCTGCTGCACTGCTCCTTAGAGACATTAAAAGCGATTGGCGGCTGATAAAGAGAAGTAGGAAAGTCGATAGGAGACTGAGTGAAAAGAAAAGCTGAAGGGTTAGTGTGAAAAAACACAAACACTTCGGAAACAAAGCAGGTGTCTAAAGGGCCGATCGCTGAATCACAAAGCAAGCAAGTAGGATAAAATGTGAAACAGGTAAGCGTGCTGTAGAAATAATACAAATAGATGAAAGACGAGAAAGAACTAAGGTGAAGCTGAATAATTGATAATAACTACCTTGTGGAGTATCAGATGTGGGGAAAATTGAAAAATAACACATTCAAGGCTTATGTTTAAGTACAGTTTTAAACAAGAACTTCATTCGGTTTTAAAATGCGTGTTGACATGGAATCAAAATTTAACTTACTGAACTGGTCTTATTTTATAGCCTCTGTACTAATGTTAGACCATTTTGATTGTGGAATAAATTAATAATGGGGTCAAGTAAGGTATTTCGACAGTGGAATTGCTAACTTTTGCCTGATTTTATTTTATTTTATTTTATTTTATTTTATTTTATTTTATTTTATTTTATTTTATTTTATTTTATTTTATTTTTATTTTGCTAACTTTTGCCTTGGAGTGATGCTGCATCTAAACAGAGTTCTGTTGTATCACTTATTGGGGGATATGAATAAGATTTAACAAAGTATAAAAACATTTTTATTTTATTTTATTTTATTTTATTTTATTTTATTTTATTTTATTTTATTTTATTTTATTTTATTTTATTTTATTTTATTTTATTTTATTTTATTTTATTTTATTTTATTTTATTTTATTTTGCCATTAAGTGATGCTGCATCCAAACAGAGTTCTGTTGTATCACTTATTTGGGAATACGAATAAGATTTAACAAAGTATGAAATCATAAATAACTTAGATTGATTGATTATTTAATTTAATTTAATTTAATTTAATAATTTTAGAATTGCTAACTTTTGACCTTGAGTGATGCTGCATCCAAACAGAGTTCTGTTGTCTAACTTATTTCGGGATATGAATAAGATTTAGCAAAGTATAAAGTATAGTAAAATAATACTATATAATAGTATTATTTTATTTTATTTTATTTTTCATTTTGCTAACTTCTGGCTTGGAGTGATGCTGCATCCAAACAGAGTTCTGTTGTGTCACTTATTTGGGGATATGAATAAGATTGATTTTATTTTATTTTATTTCATGTTATTTTATTTTATTTTATTTTATTTTGGAATTGGTAACTTTTGCCTTTAAGTGATGCTGCATCCAAACAGAGTTCTGTTTTATCACTTATTGGGGGATATGAATAAGATTTAACAAAGTATAAAACGTAAATATGTATATGTATGTATGTATATATGTAATATGTATGTATTTATGTATTTATTTATGAATTGCTAACTTTTGCCTTTGAGTGATGCTGCACCTGTACTATTGTATCACTTATTTGGGGATATGAATAAGAATTAACAAAGTATAAAAACAAATATGATTGACTGATTGATTGATTGATTGATTGATTGATTGATTGATTGATTGATTGCAGCAAACCTCAGCTATTTAGTTGGGAGTTTGTTCCACCACCCTCAGTATGATAAATCTTAAGTTGTCACTGTAGATATCTTAGCATACTTTAAAAGACAATTATTAATTAAGCATATGAGCATACTTATCAATCCTCATTTAATGAGAAAATGTAGCTTAATTGGCACAGTGGTTCCACAGCGTGGTTCCCAGCCCAATTACTTTTTATTATATTAACCAACCCTGCAGATTTAGGGTGGTAAATACTATATAGTCAGTGGCCATTATTAGATTATAACGCTTTTGCCGGATCCAATTTCAGCAACCAGTTTTACAATGACAGACAATGAATAATAAATGAATTAATCACATCTACAATACAAAGTTAAATGAAGAATGAAGAGGTTTGAGATTAAGATTGCAACTAATATTGCAATTTGGCATTAATGTAGCCTATCTATCTATCTATCTATCTATCTATCTATCTATCTATCTATCTATCTATCTATCTATCAATTCTGAGTATAGTTTTCTTGATATCATGTTGGTGTATTTATGTAAGAAGTATGACTGTGTATGCAAACAGGTCAGGAAAGTTTCAGACGTCGTACAGTTCACAGTTCACTGCGGGGCAGTCAGTGCAAATCAGTCAGACCAAACCCGACACTGCAGCACAGCCTCAGGCCATTATAAATATCAATCATACGTGTACACATGGATCAGCGAGGGAGGCCAGGTGTGTGTAAGGTGCCTGCTGCCATGTTGGTAATCTGTTTGAGCAGTCTCAACCCTTAGGCTGAACATCTTGTCAGTATCTCTTTTGTTTTACATATTAGATCCAAACTGTGCTAGTCTTCAAATGTGCTATCTGGAGCAAACTTGTACGGGTGTTTGCCAAGATCTATCCTTTCTTTCTTTCTTTCTTTCTTTCTTTCTTTCTTTCTTTCTTTCTTTCTTTCTTTCTTTCTTTCTTTCTTTCCCTTGCTGACAGTCTGCAAAAGACTGGTTGAAACAAAACAAAACAAAAGCTATTGACTAATCAACATACAAACTAACTGATTCTTTTAACATTTATATTATGAAATATTTTTATTTCACTCAACAGTAATGTAACTCCTAGTTACTGTATGTGTATGCAATTGTTTGGTCTAACTTTTGAGCTAACAGACAACTTAAGTTTGTAGTATACTACACAACTTTTGTACAGACTGTTGCCCTGATTTACAGTCTGGACGAGTCAATGGTAGTTGGTGAAAGTCAGAGCTAGTCTGCAGATAGGCACAGCTTTAGACTATAAATCTGTCTAGTCGGAGGATATTGAACCTTTGGTATATTTAGCCAATTTAAGATCTACTTATTATGAGACATATAGTGTATTCCAGCCCTTGCTTGAGTTATTTAGCTACAATTAGCAGTCTAGTTAATTTCAATGAAATAAGACCAAAAACATCATCTGAAATGGCAAACACCTGATTAGTAAAAGGGATGTCAAATAAGACACCATCTGGTGTTTATTTATTTATTTATAATGTTTTTGAAACACATTTGTATTTATTTGATCATAAATAGAGAAAAAAAGGTAATATTGTAAAATGTCACTACTAAAATATGATTAAAATAAGTGGTTTCTATTTAAATATAATTTCAAATGTAATTTATACCTGTAATGCATAGCTAAATTGTACATAATTTGGTGCTCAAGTAACATTTCTTATTATCAATATAGAAAACTTTTATATAGTATTTTTTAATTTGTGGATATGTTAATTTAAATACATTTTTAATAAAATATAATATATATATATATATATATATATATATATATATATATATATATATATATATATATATATATATATATAT